>APFE031700943.1:0-42873 GCA_000404065.3 Pinus taeda | reverse complement strand
CAATCATCTCTATGATAGGAATAGTTCTCACTGGCAAGGAGAACTATCCTGACTGGTCCCAGATGGTACAACACACCCTCATTTTCAATGAGCTGTGGAAAGGAGTGTGTGTTGGAGAAGGAGACAGTGACCCAGAAAGGCCTACATCAGACAAAGAGCTCGCCATCTGGGAAAACAAGAATAGCAAAGCGTATGCATTAATAGCAGCGTCTGTAAATAAGGAGGTGAGTCGTCACATTTCAACATGTTCAACTGCCTTTGAAGCTTTACAAAAGTTGAAAGAGCTCTATGACTCACATTCTGCACTTGAATTCATCCAACTTATGATTAAACTCTTCACTCTTGAACTGCAAAATAATGACCCTCTTGCTCTTGCATCTAAAATAAAATCTATAGTACATGATATCAAATCCACTAAAGTTGAGCTAGATATATCTCTTATTGCTTCTCTCAAGGCACTGTATCCTACATACTCAAATTATCTTGAGTCTTTACAAGCAAATGGAAATCTCAAGGATATAACGTTTGGCTCTCTTGTGAAAAAGTTTGCTGAAAGAGAAAAAGCCTTTGGAAAGAAGACAGTCCCTGAATCTTCTAAAGAGACTCTATGTCTCGCCAATAAAGAAAAATATCCTGCTCAAGAGTCTACAAGAGGAAGAGGTGGACGAAGAGGAAGAGGAAGACACTTCAGAGGCAGGGGGGGCAGACATCCTCAAGGAGAAAAGGCAGATTTACATTGTATTCGCTGCAAAAGAAATGTACTCGCATGATTTATCTTTCCTATTTTATGTTTCCCATGTGTGTCTGACATGGTAGCAAAGCGGGCGATTGCTGGTCCTGCGCCAATTTGAGCCACTTGTTTTGTGGTCTCTATATATATGTCAGTTCTGCCCATTACCTGTAACGCTCCATTAATTCTGTCTGCCATACCTGCGCTCTGTCTGCCATACCTGCGCTCTATTTGCCACACCTGCGCTGCCCTGACATATTCTATTTATAATTCCTGCACCCTGTTCAGTTGAATACGCTCAGACTTCAAAACTGTTTCATATTCTCTGCAAACTCATCTCTGTCCATAACGCACCACCTTTCCAGTGCTACCTCTACTGCAAACGCACTATTGAAATGTTGAATGATGGCCTGACATGTTGCACAATACCCTGCTGGATATGAATTGGAGACCTTCTACGTAATGGTGTGGCTACTCTGCACAGTGGAAACGTGGTGACAGTGGACACGGAAAGGACAGTAAGGCACTTTGTTACTCGGTCGATGGCGAGTTTAACATTCGAGGATGGACAACATCAGTGTTGAAATTTCGAATGGTTGTTGAGTAACATCTGCTTCTGGCTTACTATTCAAACAACAAATAACTTCAAACACCGTGGAATGGTATATTGAACTATGCGTTCCTTGCTCATAATCGACTGAAGGTTTATATTATTGTTGCACATGGTCTACAAGCCCTTTCTTTATCCTCTATCCCTCTACGAATACTGGAGCTCAATTTTCTGAGATCTGACGGGAGCCCATACCAGAAAAGGAGGTTGAACTGTAAAATTTCGCTGTTCGAAGCGGATTTGACACTGTGCACGGGCTTTCGCTTACATAGAAATGAAGATTTCAGCTACGTTGCTGCGGTTTTATCATTGATACATGAACTGGGGGGTATGAGTCCACTTTGGAGAAGCCTGGTCCAGTGCTTGGGCGACAAGCCAACGCTAATAGGCTGCTTTGCATGAATGCGGACACTAAACATGGTATGGAAGGGTCTCTGCGGGTCTCTGAGTTCGATTGATATATGGTATTTAAATCATATTTAAATCTCAATTTTAAATTGATCCTACAGCAGCTCTGCAGTTTTATTTTGGCATACAACGCTTTGGTATATAACTAACATGGCATATAGTGCTTTGGTATATAACTGACATGGTTCAAAAATTAATGTATTAATAGCTCTATTGAAAGAGTTCCAAGATCATGATCCAACTACAAAATTTGTTGTATTTTCACAATTTCGAAAAATGCTGGATCTCTTGTAGGAACCTTTGGAAAATTCAGGCTTCAAGTTTGTTCGTTTAGATGGGTTTGTGCCTCCAAAGAAGCGAGCTGCATCCATTACAGCATTCATATTTATATGAACTGAGTATATACGTATTAACGCTGTCCATAAAGTTAGAATGCGTTTGGTAATGCTGTCTTTATTCAGCCGCTGGTTTCTCAATTGATGTATGCCGTATGATGTGGAAGCATTACTGTCTGCAGTCATCAATGAACTGGAATAGCAAAGCAACCCGCTTTTGAATAATAGTGTTGATTTATTTAATGATGGAAGTTTATTATCATTGTATTTTGTCTTGCTCAACTTCAAACGGATAAAACCTGCTCTTCTTTCTAAAGTTATTTACAATAACAACATTTTTAGATTGTTGGAAGTTAGTATCTCTGAGCTAAGGACCTTGGCGTTGCGTTAACTGGGAAGCCATTATAACGTTTTTGACATTCACTGGTGGTGTCATTAGTTAGTGAAAAGAGAGAATGGAAGGAAGCGGAAGACCTACTAGTGGGGTGACCAATTTGGTATTGCTGGGAAAACCGGCAACGGTAAAAGTGCAACAGCTAATTCCATCGTTGTAAGTGCAGCTGGTAATTCCATCCCTGAAGGCAACAACAAGCCTTTTAAGTCTCTTTCCAGATTTGGCCCTATTGCAACAACTTGTCAAATCGAACGAGTCACGACGAAAGAAGGCAGAATATTGAATGTCATAGATACGCTAGGTCTCTTTGATCCTAATGTCACACTAGAGTTTCTGGGCAAAGAAATTGTCAAATGTATTGACCTCGCAAAAGAGGGACTCCATGGAGTTCGTTTGGTACTGTTCGTTAAAAATCGATTTTCTACAGAAGAAGCGAGCACTTTAGAGACATTGCAGACGTTGTTTGGTGATAAAATTATCAATTACATGATGAGTTGGAAGCCAATGAACAGTCATTGGAAGAATACTTGCGTGACAACTCACCTGTGCTTCAGGAAAGACAACAATTGCGAAAATGCCATGAAGATGAAAATAATTTGTTCACATATATCTTTGATATTTCTTGTGAATTTGGATTGAGATAGCTTATTCTGAATGTGGTATTAAAGTATATATAAGTTATCACCTTATTCCAAAATTTGTATGATTTTACCATTTAGCCAATACTTGGTGCAAATCGAAAGAGGAGCCACTTTTAATATCTTTAAAAAAAAAAAAGGGGGTTAAAATAAGAGTATTTAACAGAGTTTGATTTGTTGATAAAATGGGAAGACTTTATGGAGTATTAGAGTTATTGAACACACTAATACATTCTAGTGTCGAAAACATAGTCAACATCAACAAAGACACTCTCTGTGACATTTAGAGCTGCCTGCGTAATGCACAGGAAAAGATCGAGTTTTTGCAGCTTGAATCACAGCTACAGCAACAAGAGCTACAACAAAATAGACATCATTCTGAACCTGTTTTTGTTCAGAACATTGAGACAACCACCCATCAGCAGCAAGTCAATAATGTTACAGTTCATTCAAATAAAGCAGCAGGTATACATGCAGATGCAGAAACTCAGTCTCCACTTCCCAAGCTCATCATCAGACCTTGGGAACAACTTGTTCACAACAAGCACAGAACTGGTCTTGGATATGACAAGGACTCATCCTTTCATATTCTAGACTATGCCAAGCCCATTCATTTTCAGAGTGCTGGATTCATTCATGATAGTTCACGTGTTCTTCATGACAGTTCACCTCCAGCTATTCCAGATTTTGTTCCTCTTCCACAACAACAACAACAACAGAGTATAAAATGCCAACATTGTGATCGAGTTGGCCATCTGAAAGATCACTGTTTTGATCTTCATCCATGTAAGCACTGTCATAAAACCAATCATTCTTCAAACAGATGCTTCAGAAACAAACGTCCTGCAAGAGCAAAGATTCATCTTGGATGGATCGCTTCTTGGCAATGGGCATCAATAGCCAAGAAGATATTCCAAACACATGTTAGAACTTGTTCCATAGTATTGAACAATCTTGCAATTGAGTTTTCTCCATCATCTCACCTTGTATCTGACAGGGGGGGAAATGATGGTCATCTACAAGCTTCAAAGCCACATCAAGCGAGCCTGAGCCACAACTTGCCACACCAGTTTCAAGAGTTGTATCCAGAGACAAATATGCCCGTGAACATGCCTTTAGTTGGAAATCTGGGACACTTCCTCTAGCAGAAGACTTCAGCTTCTTGCCAGCTTCGGAAGAATTCCGGGAACTGCACTAACCGTTCTAGTGTTGGTGGTCATCCTTAAACCACTGCCCTTTATACCAACATTTCAGAGAGCACATTCAGCCTAGTGCTGCCATGCATTTTTTGCACTTTTTTTATTATAGCTCTCTTCTTGGACTCATACATAACCCTTTGGATTAAGGGGGGGAATGTTGGACACCTAATCCTCAATGGGTTAGTGTGGAAGCCGAATGGACAAAAGGAGTCCAAGAGACCTTGGGATGTGAATCCCAACGGTCACAACAATGTACTATAAATGTATATCTCCTGTTAATAAAAGAATTTACTCACATGATTTATCTTTCCTATTTTATGTTTCCCATGTGTGTCTGATAGTGCATCTAGGAGCTTGGTGAGCTCTTTTTGTATCAGTGGTTCAATTGATAGATGTATTCTCCTCAACTTCTATTGATATGGCTTGACCCCTTCTTTGATCAGAATGATATGTTGGATTATTCATGTGTCGTAATTTTTTAGATCATCATATCTCAACACATACACATCCTGGTACTGTTTGAACAAGCGGAAAAATGCTTTCCAGTTCTGCTGCGTGCAACACATAGCAATATTGAAGAAGTTCAGATCATGTTCTATTCCTATTTAATCAGTTTGTGCATCATGGCAGACCTGTGGGTTTTGTTTTTCCTCAACCCCTGAAACCGTTTTTTCAAGTCATAGAGATTTTCCAAAGATACCACACCCTTGGGGATGAGGTTGTATTTTTTGTTGTCAGCCCCATCTTGCAGAGACCGTTGGTGCTCGTCTTCATCGATCACTGCAGACTTGAAGATATCAACATTGGCCATGAAATGTAGTATCTATTGATCTTCATCAAACACACATAAATTAGTTATGTTATCCAGGATAGAAGGTCTATACAAAATTTCAACAATGAATATATCACTAAGCAGTGATAGTCTATAAGTTGTGTTTGCCAGAGCATTGGCAATTGTATTATGCGTTCTTGGTACAACAGTGATATTAAATTCTTGGAAGTTAGAGATCAGTCACCATACCTCATGTTGGCAACCTTTGAGATGAGGTGATAAATAGTGTATGGTGTTACATACCTTCTGTACCACTATTCTCGAATCACCTACCACTTTGAGCGCAACCACATTGAAGCTAATGACTTTTTACAAGCCTAGCACGAGTGCTTTGTATTCAACAATGTTATTAGTTCACTCGAACTCAAAGCAGCTTGAAATCAAATGTTTCTTCTTTTTTTTGGGTCAGGCAACACACCCTTGGCTCCAAATCCATCCTATGTCTTTGATCCATCGAAGCACATGGTCCACAAGTCATCTGTAGACGGACCATTCGATGCGCTAGTACTATTGTTATTGCATTCCCTACTGCTACTACTACTAATGTTGCAATGCACTGTACAGGTTTCATTTCCATTAGTTGGGCAAGGAAGGAGACCCAACTACATGTCTAGTGGGGTGAGAGCTAGTTGTGCGTGATAACACCCAAGTGTTATTTCCAAGAGGTAGTTATGGAACATGAGCTCTACGAAGGCTAATGGTTCATTTTCGCCATTGATGAGAGTCACATTTTGCCTCATCTACCTCTCAAATAATACATGATTTTGATTTATTTTTCCCTTGTACGTAAGCCACAGGTTTGACCAGTCTATAGCAAAGTATCCATTTAGCTTGCTAGACCAGTCTCTACTGAGTAGTAATCCATATGCTTCTAGAATGTCCATAACAACAATGTTTATGGACTAGTGAACTCAACTATCATGAGATAGTCATATGATCACATCCTGAAGTTCACCAATGGATGTTACAAACATCCTATAGAGTTGGATGATCTGTGTGGATGTCTTGCTCCATTGGGTATGGATCTTTTTTACAATGGAGAGAGGCATGGCGTTGTAACCCAAAACCCACCACACCAATTGTAACACCATCGATGGTGTAGACCCATCCCATCTACACATTGTCAACCTCGCATGATTTTATGACATCAACCAATGAATCATATTATTACTTGTCGACCATCACAACTAGGGCTGAACCCCAACCTCAAGGCCTAGAACAACCTAAGTTAATGCTACATAAAAAATTTCAATCACATGAATATGTTTGAGAGGCCATAATGGAACCTGAATGTCCATGGGACACCATGCACCATCATTCATTTTTTCTACCAAAAAAATTCATTTTTTTCCTACCAGCACACCAATCCATTATATTTGTGCAATAGAGTCAAAATATTTCCTAGCACTAGGAAAGGTTGATTGGTTACAAATTCCCATCCCAACACCCAATGATTTTGAGGAAGATAACGTGTCAGATATTTCACCTACCATCGAGGTAAATATTTCGAACAAACTTGAAAGAGTCAAAGACATATCGTTGGGCGCAGCATGCTCTCTAGAGGAAATTATCGCATACACATCCTTGTTCCAAGAATATAAGGATATTTTTTCTTGGGATTACTCTAAATGCAAGACATCAATCAAACAATTATGGGACACCATATTAACATGTGGCATGATTCCCATACCATTAGGAATAAACAACGTCAGTAACATATTTCTAATGTAGAAGTAATCAAACAAGAAATCGATAAACTCCACAAAGTTGGATTCATCTATCCTATTGCCTACACGTCATATATTTCTAAACTTGTATCCATCTTGAAAAAATAGGGCACTATGCCTGCTTATACTGATTTCTAAGATCTGAGAAAATCTTGTCCCAAAGACAACTACTCTACATTATTCATCGATTAAGTCATTGACACTTGTGTCGATCAGGAGGCCCTATACTTCATGGATGGGTTCTCTCACTATCACTTGATCAATATTTTCCATACGGATCATTACAAAACCACATTCACAACCCCTTAGGGTAGATTCGCATACCAAGTTATGCCTTTCTACCTTAAAAATGTTGGCACCACCTTCCAACGAGCCATGAATTACATCTTCCATGATTTGGCTCATCCTATCCATTCCTATTTGGACAACCTTACAATATGATTTAAGAAGCATGCTGACCATTTGAAGGATCTCTTCACAATTTTTCAAAGATGTCGACAATATAACCTACACTTCAACCCTATCAAGTGTGTGCTCTGTGTCAACATTGGAAGACTACTAGGACTTATAGTTTCTTAGTAAGGTATTAGAGTCGACCCTCTCAAATTCCAGGCCATTATGGAAATACCACCTCCAAGAACATTGAAACAGTTACAAAACCTGTAGGGTAAGGCCAATTTCTTACGACGCTTTGTCTCTGATTATGATACTTCTGTGCAATTATTTTTGTGCCTCCTTCCTCAGGATATTCTCTTCCATTGTGATGATGAGGCTCAAAAATCATTTTAAGCTTTAAAATATGCATCATCTCAAGCTCCTTTAATTAGCTCGCCTAACCATTATAATGACTATACCCTATATCTATTAGCTTCAAATGTAGCCATTGCTGGGGTATTAGTCTAGAACAAACCAGATAGCTAGGAGCATGTAATTTATTACATAAACAATAACCTATATGGGCTTGCATTAAAGTCTAAACTAGAAGAAAAAATTTCCTTAGCTCTAGCACAATAAGTTCAGAAGCTTTGACATTATATCATCCTTCAGACCACTACCATAATAACATATATTAACCCCATGTGATATCTTCTCACTTGTTGTATGATTATCCACAAATACGCTCAATGGATTTTTATACTGTAAGAATTCAATATACAACTTAATTATCCTAAATGAAGAAAGGCCCTCATCGTCGCCAATTTCATCACTGATCTCCAAACAAAGACCCTTGGTTCTCCCATTAAAGATTCTTTTCCTAATGAACATATAATTATAGTATCAATGGATGACCCATGGTACAATGATATCCTCCTCCTTTTACAAACTCAAAAGTTCAAACCCTAGCTTACCTACGATGGTCGAAGGCACATACGCCACCACACCCCCCGTTACCTTCTTCTAGTGGATGTCCTTTATTGACGAGGAAGCCACACTATCATTTTTCGATTCCTCACTCACAAAAACGATGAGCAAGCCTTAATGATTTCCACAACAGGGCTTGTGGTGGCCACGTCTCGGGGATGTCCACTGTTCAAAAAATCCTTCATTCTAGTTATTTTTGGTCCACCCTTTTCATGATTACATATAGGTAGTCAAAATATGTAAGTTGTGCAATCAATACACTCAAAGGTGTGAGACCCACCCTCTCCTATACATTCAGTCATCATTGTCGAACCCTTCTATGAATGGGGCATAGACTTCATGACCTATAACCCCCCATCATCTGAAAACCATAAGTACATTGTGATTGCCATTGACTATTTAACCAAATGGGCAAAAGTAATGGCCGCATATAAAAAGCTCTCAATAAATTTCTCAGAAATAATATTGCAGCGTATGGTGAACAATCACAAAACCAATTGGCACCACATGGTGTTTTCATCCATGTGGTTGTATCGTACAATAGACAAATTATCTACAGGGTTCACATGATTCCAATTAGTATATTAGGTTGAAGTAGTACTCCCCATCAAGTGTGAGATCCCTACCTTACACTCAACCATCGATCTTCTCACTGACACCAAACCTTTGAAACAAATGTTGCTGTAGCTGGAGCTAGTTGACGAAAGTTGGCGAGAATCTCTCCAGCGTAATGAAGCACACAAAAAGGCAGTCAAAGACTCATTTGATCACAACATCACCCCTCATACATTTACCGAAGGTGAGTTAGTTCTTAGTTACAATGTCTCCCAAGAGGCGGTAAGGGCCGTGGAAGTACGATGGAACTTGCCTAAAAGTTCTCATGAGTGGACTCTACCTCAAAACATTTCACCCATAATAATGTGTGAGTAGCCTTAAAATGTACATATATGCACCTTGACTTATTTTGTATGATGGTCACCTCATCATGGACCCACTCTAAAATCACTCTATCATCATGTGTCACAAATGGATCATCCGCTAGTATATCATTACAGATTTTCTGATGTTGCTTCTCGATGGTTGCAAAACCCCGTTGATGCAGTCTGGGCCATATAATCTTCTGACCGGGCACCCTATCGCTTCAATAGACTTTGTATTGGGTCAACCACCAATAATCAAGATGAATATGACACCGCCATAGGTCTCTTGGTCGATGCCTCCAATTTACATATCTCTTACCTGCATGTATTCCTTGATTCCCAACTTGTTCTATCACAGATGAACAAAACATTTCAATTTTTTGATCCATGCCTTTTCTAGAAGTATCTGCATGAAAAAATGTTAGCTTGAAATTTTTATCATATCACATTTACACATATACCAAAGGGTCAAAATAACATAGCTGATTACATATTTAATCAAGTATTAGACAGGCATGCATCACATATATATACCCATCAAGATACATAAATGATAAGAATAATATCCATCTCAAAAACTGCAAAGGTACATCAAATATATAGAATCATAATACACATAGTAAGAGCTTCCAAGAAATCTCATCTTATATATACATATGAAAAAATATATATGAGTACAAAAAATAGTTGTACATCCATCGGCTCATGTCTAGGTAAAATGTTAGGTCCCTATAATACTAGTGTAGCCCCTTATTGTTATTTTTAGTGTATTCCCCTTATTTTTAGTTTGTGCCCATGTAGTCCCTATATTATTATTATTGTGCCCCATAGAAGCCCACGATTTTTATTGTTGTTCCCTTACATTATTATTGTTTTGTAGGCTCTAATTATATTGTGACTCCTTAGGCTCCTATATATAGACAAAAAGTGTTTTCATTTGTATAATCTGAGAGTTGTTGATTTATGTAATTTAAAGTAGGTTTCCCCCTCAAAGAGGATAATTTTTAATTCGTTGGTCTATCTATTTGTGAGTTGGTTGCATAAGATTTAGTATCAGAGCTTTGGATTCTAGGGTTCTGCTACTTCAAATAGGCCATCGTAAAATATTTGCTATAAATTTTTTCTAAATTTCTTCAGAAGCTAAAATTTCAAACATATAGAGCCAAACTATTGGTGAAATTGGTGTAAGAATATATGGTCTTTAACCACAATATCTTCAAAGATATGATCCAAGGAACTTAGGGTTTTTGCAAGCTCTAGATTTCCATTTCAAACATGTGACTTAGGGAAAATCATCATAAATTCCTCTATGAGCATCGGATTTGAATTTCGTAAGCCATGACTGAAGGAGGATGGAATTTAGTCATTTTGGTGTCATTTTCAGGGACAAAGGTCAAAACACTGTTACGTGGCACTCTATACAATTTTTCTCTACTGAACTAGTTTATAATCAGGTCTTCGTGGGTGATTGAGCAAACCTCCTTCTTGGAAAATCCAATCTTTGTCTGACTTGTTGGGTTGGAAAGAAGACCCGGACAGCTACTATAGGATGGAATTTTAGGTCTTCGAGATTCGCAATTACATAGATATAATATCTAGCTCCTAAAATGCAAGAAAAATGTGTGTATTTTTTAATTTTGCATAAATTGTGTTTGAAAAATTAGTTTCGAGTGATTCAAAGGGAATAGTGAAGAGTTGTTATCATTGTTCAAATTCAAAATTTCTCAAAACAAAAATATGGACACACCTAGTAAGAAACTATAATTCTCTTCTATGACACATGAAAAAGAGGAAGAAATGCGGCATGATATATCTAAATTGCAAGATCAAGTGAAACAAATATCGCACTCAAAAAGAGTGACCAAAAATGAATTGGAAGCTAAGATGGATGGCATGACATCTGACATGGAAGAAATTATGAATTTCAATATGGAAGGTTTTAAGGATGGTTTAAAAAAAAATGAAAAGGGGCTTGGAAGGTTTGACAAAATTGCTACAAGAAATGTTTCCTAGTGGTGACAAAGTACTCCATGAAAATCATGATGAGGATAAAAGGAATACAAATTATCATTTTAGAAACTCACATAATAGGTTAAATACTAACCACATTCCAAATATTGATATGAGGAAGTTTGATGGAAAGGATACGATGACATGGATACTACAGATGGAGAAATTCTTTGATCTACATGATGTGTCGAACACACAAAAGGTACACCTTACATATTTATATTTAGAAAAAAATTAGTTTGTATGGTATTGATGGATTTGTTCTCATAAACCACTTGTCACTTCGTCAATTGTTTCAACGGAAATGATAGCACATTATGAGGATACAAAGAGAAACACCTTCTTTAGCCAATTGATAAATCTCAAACAAAAGGGCTCGATGGAGAAGCACATTAAGGACTTCCAAAAGTTGAATATAAGGGTAAATGATATTCCATAAGAGCATAGGATTGATATATTTCTAGGGAATTTAAAATATAACATCCAACATGAGGTTCATCTTTGGCAACCTGATTCATTGGAGATTTCATTCAGGGTGGCAAGAAAAGTTGAAAGAAAAATTATGGAAACAAGGAATTCTACCACTCACAACTACAAATATTAAGTGGTGCTCCTAGCCTTCCACAACCTACAAGGTTGACAACACAAAAATTGGAAGAAGAAAAAGAAGAAGGAATTTGTGTTGGCTTAAAGGGGCTTGGCCTAGGTTCAGAGTTATTTTCACCAACAAACAAAACCCTAATTGTTAGCCCTTTTGATAACAACCTACATAGCGTAGGCTGCAGTCTCACCCGAAGCAATATTGGGAGATGCTAGAACCGAGTTTCTGCATCTAGAGGCCCATCTAATGGTCTTCCCGAGGACCTATAGCTTAGATCTTCCTTCGTGCATATCTATTCCTTTTCATTGTCAACTATTGGAACTCTATCAAAATGACCTTTAGATCTTCACGAAGGGACACGATCATACTTAACTTGCATAAAAGGTATATATTTACTACCTTCATGCGATAAATCATATCCCTAGATCTGCATTCAAGCAAATCTACCTATTCTAAATAGTTAATTACAACGTATATATCTAATACTTCGTGAGGGTAGTTAATTACCCTTATCGTGCATAAATATTATAGATCCCACAGTTTTGCACAGTAAATACACTTTAATTCATACAAAACAAGTTATTGAGCAAAGATGCATAAACTTAAATAGAAATAAGGAACAAGGCATAGATGCAATAGATTTGATCCAAAATAGTCTTTATTAGATTTAGCATTCAGTTACAAACTCTTTTCTACCTACGCACTCAACTGTAGGGTCCCACACACTCAGTTGTAGAATTGCCAATGTCTCCACGTACTTAACTATAGGATCCTCCCCCTTGCGCCTAAATACATGAAAGAAAATTTTCCTACCTTAGCACCTTTCCCTTATAATGATTCTCTACCAAAATTTATCCTCTTAGACTCACTATGACTCATCTATATATAATCTTTTCATTACAATACCATGGCCCACGGACCATGGGTGAGTCTCAAAACTGACCTATCACCTACCCATAGAAGGGGCTAAAGCCCCTTTGATTCTTACTTACCTTCGCACTTTGTTTCCATGTTTCGCAGAGTCTTTACATTCTTTAAAAAAACTTATTACAAAAATTGACTTAACTTTCAAAAATTGAGCATAGGGACCCTATCCCAATAGACCCCCAACACAAATATGGTGACTCACCGTCGAGTCACTTAGCTAGTTTTTCCGCTTTTTCATGGAGTTCATTGAAATCCATATTCAATACTTCAAAGTTTGCAGTGCTCTGAATTGTGGCCTGCTTCACTTCATCGACCAACTTCTCTATATTTGGCCCCTCCATTGCAAGGTGGATGGTTGTTTTTGTTTGTTTAAAAGTCTTCAGCTTCTCCTAAATAGCTAGAGAAATTTGTCTTGCTTTGTCTTTCCATCGTTGAGTTCTAGCGTTCAAAACTGATTCTTTGTGTTGCAGCTCCTCAGCTTGTGCCTGCAACAACTTCCCTTCCTATAAGTGCACGTAATCACCCTGCCCTCTTGATTCTTCTATTGTTCTTTTCGAATCTTTGTATGCATTCTTTTTAGGCTTGGGTCCTCGTGAAAATTGGTCCACAACTCCATAGCGCTTTGAAAAACATGATGGCAACTTGTTAGTGTAGTATCCAGCATAGACATATGCTCCGTGACGGTTGCACTGTACTGCTCCCTGACCTCTGGCGATGTAGTTGACTGTAGTTTCAACTACATTTTTGAGATCTGCATCTGAAAATCAAAAGTGACTCAAGCCATCTCATCCTCATATTCTCGCACTATAACAACCAGTTTCAAAATATTTTCCAATGCTTCCACATCCTCTAGAATGTGTAACTCTAGTACTAAATTACATACTTGTGTAATTGCAGCTTCCACACTCTAACTTCGTACTGCTAGTTCCTCTTTTTCTTTAAGAGCCGGAGCCTTCTCAGTGAAGATTTGTTCATTGTTCAATTTAACATCATTGATTATTGAGAGTGCTTGCTACTCTTTGAACCTAAGCTCATCTGAGAGCCACTGATGAAGTGTGTGGAGGGTCTGAAGTAGCAACGTAGCTAAATTCACACCCATGTCCTTAATCTTTCTGAGTTGGTCATGCTTTTTCTCTGATTCTATGCGTAATGTACCTTCTAGGAAGGGAATGACTCTAAGATCCAAAGTTTATTCTATTCCTAAGATGCTCTTACTCGCTTGTTGCTGGCTCACTTAAACCTCGCTCGCTTGTCCTACACTTGCCTAAATTTTACCTGCTTCAATTTGCATCTCACCCAGATCCTTCTAGACGCTCCCTAGTGTATGCATGTACTGACACTCAACTTGAGTCCATAGCTTTGTCATTGTATCACGTACCTTATTTCCAATATCTTCCAAGTCCCCATCAGTGACAACCATTGGATCTGCATGTGCCTGTTTATCTGAATTTTTCTTTTTCCTTGGTCCTAATGTTGTTTCCTTGGTCTGCTTCTACAATTTGAAGGGAGTGATTTGTTTGTCACCTTTTTCTCCTCATTGCTTAGATTATTCCTATTCTTCAATATGCTGGGAAGCCGATGCTTTGACTTCCACTATGTGCTCTTTTTCAACATGCTCTTTCTCAACATGCTCTTTCTCAACACAATCTTTTTCAACAGTCGTCTTAGCAATAGCTACCTTAGCATCAATGTCTTTCTTCTTTTGAGCGGCCTTCTCGCTCGCTCCTGCTTGATCTGCTTCTCTCTTCTTCTTCTCAGTTGTTCTCTATGCAGAGGAGCTCTCTCCTCATTTACTAGTACTTGAGCCAATGTATGTGGGCTCCCACTACTCCGTAGGCCATAGTCCTACGATTTCCTACACATTGGCCTTTGTAACTAAGTATGGAAACTTGTATCATATCTTCTTAGGGTCATGCAATTGCTCAAACAAGGTTGGAGATAACCTTGGCCTCTAACTTACGACTATGTGGAGGTCCATATTGACCAATATCTGGAATATATTTGACTTTGTGATCCTCTTCGGATCCTTTGTTTCCCACAACAAAGCAAAATTCGCTGCCTCTGGTAATTCTTCTTCCTGCGGAGGGAACTAACTATCCTATGGTAGTCACCATGCAACTAGTGCAATCAGCAACAAGAGGCAAGCATAGTGAAATGATTTTCTTTCCTCTTGTGCTTCACAGAAGTTTGATAAGAATTCCTTGCAAAGGTATTGTGCCATGTTGTATTGCACATCCTTTGCGCATTCTGTAGCCAAAGAAATTATTGGCACTGGAGCCTCATATGCACGACATTTACTCATGATTTTCCCAGCCAAAATCTAAGCAGAAAACTACACCACTTGGTCTATAATTGAGAAAATAGAGTAGCCACGTGACTTCGTAACAAGCCCAAACCCAATTTTCATCATATCCGCAAGCTCCTTCTATTTGTTGTTGCCTCCAAACTCCTTGGCGATGTCCACCCCATTATAGGGAAACTTTGTAATCCTATGGATGAACATATCTGTTATGGGGATGGGTTCTCCTAAACAAAAACACCCATCATCCACCAATGCGAGCAATTGCTACAAAAAGAAATTATTGATAATTGACTGGTATAATCGTGGCACACATAGTATATGCAACAGTTTGGCCTGCTCGACACCTTTTATCCATTTCATCAGTTCCAGCCTTTTGACCCTAGTCTTTTCATAGTAAATCTTGGTCATGTATTTATTGGTAGCTAAATGAGGAAACCTCTCATGGTCGGCGAGATCCCAATCCTCTAGCTTTGACACGGGGATATGAGCTAAGAGCGCACCTTTAAAAACTACTTCTTCCTATAACAATGGCATAGAGACCATTAATTTTCCCGAATCTGGATCCTTTGTATCATTGCTTTCCCTTTTCATGGAGGAATATACGCTGGTATCCTAATGAGAGGCCCACCCTCATCAACATCCAAATCCTACACTCCATCACAAAGTTATTCTGCCTCCAAATCCACGGATTCCTTCGATTTCTTTGCCTTGTTCTTTCTTTCTTTCTGCCAACCCTCTGTAGGGTTCTTCCTCGGAGACTGCCTCACTAGTATAGGTTGTGGTTTCTTCTGAATCTCCTTAGCAGCTGATTGCTTCAAACTAGGAAACTGCAACATCATAGGCATGCAGGGTGTGGCTTCCATTGATGCAATTTCAGGGTTTTCCACTTGAGAGACAGTGACTTTGGAACTTACTAGCTCAGACATTTGTTCAAGGTTAATCTTTTGGTTCCACTCTAGTAGTCTCGCAAATGTTGGACTAGAAACTAAATCATGCCAAACCTATCGATTCATATAGCAAGAAGAAGAGGGCTTATACCAATATTTTAAAAAGAAAAGTGTTCTTCAAAATACCAACATGCCATATTTATAGGTGATTTTGAATTTAAATCCAACTGTTCCCTCCATTTTCTGATCATAAATGCATCCTTGGTAGCATATCTCCAAATATTTTCTCCATAAATGTCGCCTACCAACTCTTCCTAATGGGATTTTTTCTATCCAATCATGAACAATGACTTCAATAGATACTTTCAGACCTAGGTTGGTGGAAGAACCCCCTATGGCGCAACTCATCCATCTCAGATTCATTTATCGCAGCTTCATTTGTCACAACTGCTTCTATCATACCACTTTCATCTAGCCCACACCATCCTTACTACATTTTCTGCCTCTTCGAGTAGTGTAGTTTATAGTTCCGATCTCCCTTGCAACTTACTAGAAGGTTAAGACTATCCTACTACCCTATAGTCATTGCACAGGGGTAGGTTCCCTTCTGTACAACTTGAGTTGACTTCCATTCACCCTTCCAAGGAATAATTCACCATTCAGCTTCATGAGCTGAACTGTGCCACCATCGATGATTTCCTTGACTACATAGGGTCCCAACTAGTGCATTTTAAATTTACCCAGGAACTTTGAGAACTTACTATCATAGATCATAACCAAATCGTTCACCTTGAAAGTGTGTAGCTTAAGATTCCTATCATACGAGGCCTTCCCAAGTTCCTTTTGTACTTGCTAGTGAACTCTTCCATGAAATCGGTCTTCTTACAAATCCATCAGTTGTGTGAGCTGTTCCTCTAGGGTCTCATGATATGACATCTCTGCCAGAGATGAAATGCATAGGCTTAGCAAAATATATTCCATGGGCATCAACGCTTTGATCCCATAGACCAATCTAAATGGAGTTTGGCCTATCAACTTCTTGCATGTTGTCTTGTATGCCCACAAGACTGTTGATATGCATACATCCCAATGTGGAGGTCCATAATGACTATTATCTATAATAGCTTTGACTCCATGATCCTCTCCAGATCCTTTGTTTCCCACAACAAAGAAAAATTTGCTACCTCCGGCAATTCTTCATCCTGCAGAGCGAACTAACTATCCTCTGGTAGTCACCATGCAACTAGTACAATCAGCAACAGGAGCCAAGCATAGTGAAATTGTTTTCTTTCCTGTTGTAATTCGTGGGAGTTTTCTAAGAATTCCTTGCAAAGGTACTGTGCCATGTTGTACTGCACACCCTTTGCACAGTGTACAACCAACGAAATTACTGGCACCAGAACCTCATTTGCGCGAAATTTTCTCATGATTTTCTAGGCCAAAATCTAAGTTGCAAACTTCACCACTTGGTCTATAATTGAGCATATGGAGTACTAGTGTGGCTTCTTAACTAGCCGAAACTCAATTTTCATCCTATTCGCAAGCTCCTTCTCTTTGCTCTTTCCTCCAAACTCCTTGGTGGGGTCCACCCCTTTATAGGGAAACTTCGTAATCTGATGGATGAACATATCTATTTTGGGGATGTGTTCACCTAACCACAAACACCCTTCATGCACCAGTGTGAGAAATTGGCATACACAGACAATATTGATAATTTACCGGTGGAAGTGTGGTACACACAATATATGTAGCAGTCCGGCCTGCTCGATGCCTTTTACCCATTTCATCAGTTCCAACCTTTTGACCTGAGTCTTTTCATAATAAATCTTAGTCATGTATTTATTGGTTATTAAGTGAGGAAATCTCTCATGGTCTATGGGATCGCAATCCTCTAGCTTTAACACGGGGATATGTGCTAAGAGCACACCTTCACAAACTACTTATTCTTGTAACAGTGGCGTAGAGACCATGAATTTTCCTGAATCTAGGTCCTTGGTTACCTTCGCTTTCCATTTTCATGGAGGCATATATGATGGAAGCATGGTGAGAGGCTCACCCTCATAAACATCCAAATCCTCCACTCCATCGAAGAGTTCTTCTGTGTCCAAATCCATGGGTTCCTTCGACTACTTTGCCTTGTCCTTTCTTTCTTTCTATTGACCCTCGGGAGAATTCTTCCTCGATGACTACCTAACTAGTAAAGGTTGTGGTTTCTTCTTCTTCTCCTTAGTAGCCGATTGCTTCAGCCTAGGGAACTGCAACGTCATGGGCACGGAGGGAATGGCTTCCATTGATGCAATTTCAAGGTTTCCCACTTGAGAGACAATGACTTCGGAACTTACAATCTCAGACATTTGTTCAAGGATAATCTTTTAGTTCTGCTCTAGTAGTCTCGCAAATGCCAGACTGGAAACTAAATCCTCGCAAACCTATCGATCCATATAGTGGGAAGAAGAGGGCTTATACCAATATTTTAGAAAGCAAAGTGTTCTTTGGAAAACTAACATGCCAGATTTATAGGATTTTGAATTCAAATTTGACTGTTCCCTCCATTTTCTGATCATAAATGCATCTTTGGCAGCATATCTCCAAATATTTTTTCCATAAATGTCACTTGCTTACTCTTCAAAACATGATTTTTTCTATCTAATCATGAACAATGACTTCAACAGATACCTTTGGACCTAGGTGCATGGAACCGTCATTTGTGGCGTAACTCGTCCATCTCAACTTCATCTGTCGCAACTTCATCTGTCGTAGCTACTTCTATCATAAAACTTGCATCCAACCCACAACATCCTTACTACATTTTTTACTTCTTCTTCTAATTCCATCAGATGCACGAGTCATTCCTCTACGGTCTCGCGATATGACATCTCTTCCAAAGCCGAAATCCATAGGCTTAAGGAAATATGTTCCATGGGCATCACTACCTTGATTCCGTAAACCAGCCTAAATAGGGTTTGGCCTGTCAACTTCTTGCATGTTGTCTTATATGCCCACAATACTGCTGGTATGCACACATCCCAATCGTTCCTCTTTGCATTACAGACCTTTGTCAATGCATTTTCCATAATCTTATTGAACACTTCCATTGTACGATTGGCTTGGGGATGATAGGGAATACCATTCTGATGGTACACCTGGAATTCTTTAAGCATGACGCTGATTTTTTCATTCAGGAAATGCGTACCCCTATCTCTCATTAATATCTTAAGGAACCCAAACTTCATTAAGACCTATTCAAACAGGAACTTTGCAATTGTAGCAGCAGTACAATCCTTTATTGGCTACGCTTCTATCCATTTGGTCAACTACTCTGTCGCAGTAATAACCATGTGCCTATCTTCCTTCCTGGTGGTTGTATTGGACTTACAAATTTAATTGCCCATTTGTCGAATACCTATAACAAAACTTGAGGTTTTAAGGGCAGTTCTTCTCTTCACAAAGGCTTTCCCATCCTTTAGCAAGCATCACATCCTTCACAAAATGCTTAACAGTATTTATGCACTGTCAGCCACCATAACCCCATGCACATAATCTTTTGCGTAGTTGCTATACTTTTATAGTGTCCTCCCTCCATGCCTCCATGTGCTTTGGCAAGGATACTAGAATGCTCAAACTCCAGAATATATCGGTGCAATATTTCATTTGTCCCCATCTTATACACTCATGCTATAATAAAAAAATCTACAGCGCGGACCATGAGTTCCTTCTTCTGCTGAGTAGAATACCCTTTGGGGGCTATTCCAGTAGAGAAAAACTAAATTATATATGCAAAATGATCATCTGCGGTGCACACAACAAAGAGTTGCGCATCCATATATCCTTCATCCAAATTGGTTGTTTCTTCACCTGTCTCAATCCTACATAGATGATCTTGTCCCACATTCAATAATCTACGCTTGATAATCAAGTCAAAATCATATTCCTAGAATAGAAATAACCACTTACAGATTCCCCCCCCCCCCCCCCCAACACAGGCTTGTTGACTAGGTATTTGAGAGTAGAGTGATCCGTGTACATTTTCATGTCTACACCCAACAAATAATGTTGAAACTTTTGTACTGCATAGGCCATCGCCAGCCCTTCATGCTCTATAGTGGAGTAATTATTTCCAGCCTTCGATAGTTTCCTACTGGAAAATTCTATTCATTGATCAATATCACCTTCGCCAGGCTGGGTCAATACCACACCCAGTGCAATACATGAGGCATCTACATGCACATGGAACTCTTTCTTCCAATCCGGAAATAATAAGATAGGTGCAATCACTATATTTTCCTTTAACACATCTAGGCTCTATTTGGACTCCTCATATGAATAGAAAGTCGCATCCTTCTTCAAGAGTTTCTCCATTGACATCGTTATCTGGGCATGAGACTTGATAAACTTCCTATAGTAGCCTATGTGGCACAATGTTGTGTGCAACTGCTTAAAATTCTTGTGAGCTTCTAAATTCACAATCACATCTATCTTCGCAGGGTCCACCATCAATCCCTACTTGCATACTACATTTCCTAGAAAAATTCTAAAAGGAACACATAATATAAATTTCTTCAAGTTTAGTGTGATCTAGTATCTGTCACATATATTTATCATGAGGTGTAGACTTGCAACATGGCAGTTCACCAATCCGAACACAGTCCACTCATCAAAAAAAATCTTTAGGAACTTATGAATAAAGTCCTTAAACAACGCGATTACTACCCTATAGAAGGTTTCAGGCTGATGAGCCAAAACCCTAGCCAATCCGACCAAGTGAGCCTTCACTGCTCACCTCCAGGCCTACATTACAATGAAGTCCTCCTAGCCTTTTATAAGCTCCATTACGTATAATACCATGGGAAGAATACTATGGGTGAACAATACCATGTGGCCCAAAACCATCACTATTTAACCTGGTCAAGTTTGACTCTATCCCAAGTCATGGCCCCCGGAGTCCCCAGCTAGGGGGGATCGGCCCCCCAAGCCCCCACGAGGTGGACAAGTCCCCCCCGCACCCCCCTGCATGGAGGGGTGTACAAACATCCTAGGGTATACATCCAGCTGAAACAAAGACCTCTAAATAATAATACTCCACACCTAACATTGGGACCATGGCTTGAGGCAAAGACCCTCTTGCTGCCCCAAAAACATAGATTTTCCTCATTCATAGGACTTTTGGTGTTTACAGCTTTCTAGTTGGTTAATAGTTTAGTTTGTTTTGCTTCAGAAATTCTCCATCATATTCACTTCTTTATTTACCATAGTCTTCTTCCATGCTTTTCTTTCTTGCAGTAGTTATCTGCATTTCCTTTCATAGATCACAATTTAGATTAGTTTGATGCAAAACTTTGTTTTTCTAGATGCACTTATTTCATCGCTTGCTTCATCTCATTGGTTGAATGTCAGTTGTATTTTTAGTAGATATCTTCCCACAGTAGATCATCTTATCAACCATCCCATCCTCCATCTTATCCATGCCCTACAGGTTGCCCAAGTCTCCCCTCAATTCTACCTTAGTCTCCTGCGTTTTCCATATAAATCCTTCCTCTCTCCTTCAGCAAATCCAATCATATTTCTCTTTCCTAATGATTCTTGGTAGACCCTAGGTGCCCTAACACTTCATTCAAACCTTCATCCACCTCTTCCACCCACTCTCACACCTTCAAAATAGCCAAAAATACTCTCGGCCTCCTCCTGTAGGCCTCTTGTAGAACGTTGCTTTTCCTCCTGTAGATTTCCTATGTCTTCCTGTAGATTTTCCTGTAGGCATTCTTTTGAAGGAAAAGTGTGGAAAAATCCTCCAGAAGGCCACCTAAGACCTCCTAGGACACAACCACACCATCCTACATCCTCTCAAGCCCCAAAACTGCCTTTCAACACCGCCTATTCACTGCCACATTCACAAACAATAAATCACATACATGTCAAATTCACATAAAAATCCAAAAAGATGTTTTTTTCTCATTTACTTCCAGAAATAGCTTAGTTAGATGTTGTTTACTTATTTGAATAGATAGATAGCGTTCTTTTCATGGTTTTCATAGTGCTTTTTGCAAAAGTAGGATTTATTGGTTAAGTAGGACTTACTTGGTTTGCTTTACATTTCAGTCTTCCTCCTTTCTGCAATTAGAATAACACCTATCTTTCTTTCCTTTCATCACATTTAGAGCATCTTTTGGAATCCATAGAGGTTGGCTTGAGCTCCTAGTGATCTTGCACCGACTGACCAAGTGACAACCTGCAATAAGAACTAGTACTTGTGCACACAGCACTGTTGCTTCCAAGTTTGTTACAAACTACCGGGCTGATAAGAGTAAAGAATTGCAACATTATTGTTGCAACACTGGTGCTCAACATTATTTTTGGCACTGTTTCCAGGGAAGAATCAGAGTATTCTGTGATTACTTCTTTCTTCTGTTTTCTTCTTGCAACATTCTACTAGTAGTTTGTTTCAACAAAAGTAGACTAGTCCTTTCTTTTCCTTCAATTCTGTATTTCCTTGCTTTCCTTTTCAATTCTACAAATTTCATTTCAGAAAGAGTAGAATAACCATTGCCTTTCCTTTCAAGTTCTACATTTCCTTGCTTTCCTTTTCAATTCTACAAATTTCATTTAAGTAACTTCATTTCAGTTAGTTGCAATCTGTTTTGTTCAATCAATTTCAGTTTTGCAGGTACTATCAATGTGGGGAAAAATGAAATGAAAACCAACCAAAAATATTTCCTTTCATGCCTTATAGGAATACAGATAATTCAGGAAACTTTTTGCCCAACACCCCCATTGCTTCACACAACCAACCTTCTCTCTTCTTCGGTGCCTGCGATCAAGAAGAACCCTTAGGTGAACAACCTGACATCTTTGAAGAACCTATAGGTGAAGAAGAAGAATAAAACATTCCTTTGGAGCTAATGGCTGAACACATAAATGCTAGGGGGTATGGAGAAAGAATAGAGGGTACCTTTCCCATTTGGGAGACCAAATGGGACACCAAAATGAAGAATATAAACCCTTCTGCCCTACCTCATTTCCATGGTATAACTACAAAAGATCCTGACACCCTTTTTGTTTGAGTTCATTGTTATCTATCGAAGCTATGACTATGCGGAAGATGAAAAAAAGTTGAAAATGTTCCCTTCTACTCTCAAGGATGCAACCTTGCGTTGGTTCATGGGATTACCTGACAATAGCATCACAACTTGGGCTCAGATGCATCAAGCCTTTAACAACAAGTATTGAGACTATTCTAGGTCAAAAGATACTAAAATAGAAATATTTCGAACGCCCATAGGAAGTGATGAGTCCTTGGAGGACTATGAAGAGAGGTTCTAGCTCACTTACAAAAGGGTTGGGTGTACACTCAACCCTGAGTCTCTTAAGCTAGTCATGCTCAAGGGAATTTGGGAAGACCTTTTAGAAACCCTCCATCTACTAGCCAGGGGAGACATCTACCAACTATCCTATGAGGACATAAAGATCATTTTTAGAAACCATTCTAGAGTGGCCAGAAAGAAAGGTAGGGGGAGTCAACCCATAGCTAGTACCTCTTCCTCTAGCTTATCCATTAACGGGGAAATTGGAAACATGTTGGAAGACTTCAAGAGTGAGATGCTATAGACTCTTGCCATGCAAATGGATACCTTACATATCAAAAGGAAACAAGAGGAAGCAGAGAGGGCTTTGGCCATTTTTGCGTTAGATGCACCAGAAGGCATTCTCCGAATGAATGCCCATTGAACTCTATAGAAGTTTGTTCAGTTTGTGAAGAAAATCATTCTACGGAAAAGTGTCCTTCCTTACCTAGACTTAAAGCTGTATATCAAGAGGCTGAGGGAGTCACTGAAAACTCTATTACATAAACCAAAGGAGGCCACATGGACCTAGACCATATCAGCAGGGGATGCATGGGACATCTCAGGCATACTAAAACCCCAACCAAGTCACTTGTTAGGCCTCTATACTACTAGTGTAACCCCTTATTGTTATTAGTACAACCCACTTATTATATTGATGTACCCATGTAGTGCCCATATTGTTACTATCGTGCCCCATAGAAGCCCGCCATTATTATTATTGTGCCCTTACATTATTATTGTTATGTCGGCTCTAGTTATGTTATGACCCCTTAGACTCCTATATATAGAAAGGAGGTCTTTTCATTTGTATCATCCAAGAATTGTTCATTTATGTAATGTAAAGGAGGTTGCCCCCTCGAAGAGGCTGAATTCTAAGTCGTTGATCTATCTTTTCTATCTTTTCTTGAGCTGGTTTCATAACATAATCTATCTCAGCTTCGCCTGGTTGGGACAATATGACACCCAAAAAAATACAAGAGGAATCCACATGCACATGAAATTATTTCTTCCAGTCAAGAAATGCCAAAATAGGCGCAGTCACCATATTTTCCTTCAACACACTGAGACTACGCTGACACTCTTCATCCCAGCAGAAGGTCACGTCCTTCTTCAGTGATTTCTCCATCAGCGTGGTTATCTGTGCATAGGCTTTGAAGAAATTTTTATAGTAACTAGTGTGGCCCAATGTTATGTGCAACTGCTTTACGTTCTTCAAAGCTTCTAAATTGACAATCACAACTATCTTCGCAAGATCTACCATTAATCCCTGCTTGCATACCATATGACCTAGAAGTATCCCATAAGGCACACAAAAGATACACTTCTTCAAATTTATAGAAATTTGTTATTTGTGACAAGTATCCAACATGAGGTGCAGACTTGCATCATGACTTTCTACCAACGCATACATAGTCCAGTCATCAAAATACACTTCCAAGAATTTATGGATGAATTCTTTGAATGCTACAATTACAACCCTTGAAAATATCGTGGGTGCATTCTTTAGTATGAATGGCATCACTGTGTATTGGAAGAATCCTCACTCCATCATGAAGGTCGTCTTGTTGTGATCCTCCGGCGTGATCTTAATCTAATGGTACCCTGAGAACCCATCAATGAATGAATAAGCTTCCTATCCTCCAACATTCTCCAAAATTGCGTTCGTAAATAGTGTTGGAAATGGGTCATAAATGCATGCATCATTGAGCTTCCTCAGGTCTATGCATATTATGATTTCACCTTGCTGCTTCTTCTCTTGAATGACCATTGGGCTCACCAATTAGATTCTTGTACTAGCTCAATAATTCCTACTTCCAACATTTTGTCTAGCTCTTTGTGCACCTTTTCCTTATGCTTGGGATTCAGTCAGTAAGGTCTTTATTTCACGGGCTTCACATCAGGCTTTAAAGTGACATTCATCACTCCCAGATCCCCTACTATTCCCTTTAGGTCCGCGAACTTGGTCAGAAACAAGTCTTGGTATTTGTGCAGCAGCTCCACAACTTTATCAAGTGTATCTTTATCCCAATAATCTCCTATATTTTCAAACTTAGGTTGCACGTTGGATCCAATGTTTACTTGCCTAGTATTCAAAGGTTCTGATATATTAGGGTTCTTTACTTTAGGTCCTTCAACGTCGTGATGTCCTTCAGTCTCGAGAATATTTATTTTTTGCGGATCATCTTCTTCTTCTTCTGTAGTCACATTATAGCATTCGAGCACATGGCATAGCTGCGTACTCTAGTTCGGTTGAACCTATTCTACCATATCTTCAGGTGTTCAAAAGATAGTGGCCTTAATCTCCTGGAGCACTTTATCAATGCACTCAAACCCATCCTTAAAGCTAAAAGTTAACAAGAAACTTTCCCTCAAGATATCCCATTCGATCGTCACATGGTGTAGCTTTGTTTCCAAATACCAGTCCTTTGGGATAGTATTGAGGGTATGACAGAAGCTATGCACCCATTCCGGTTGTGTCTCTTCACCCCATGTTTTAGTCCACCACACCAAGTGTTCGTGCAGATCATCCTTTCCATTGTATTTTTTAGTCATCAGGGTATTATCATATCTAAACCTAAGCTTCATCATTTGTTTGTATTCCCTCTAGTTAGCGAAGCTTTCCTTATGTGTACCCCACCAATGGGCAAGCGTAGCAAACAATGCCAATTCGAGGGCCTAGAAACTATGCACCTTAGGCACGTCCCTTTCAAACTCATCCAAAAATAAATTAACATCATTTAAGCCATCATAATGCGGAAGATTCCTTACCTCCGTAGATACGCACCGCAATGATTTGGTCATCATATTGCAATGTAGCGTAGGGACTTCATGTAATCCATTATGCTAGTTTTCAAGCTCTTCATCTGAGTCTAAGGTATAGGAACTGTATCTATTCCACATGATCCACCCATTTGTAGTGGGATTGATCTAATCTTCATCACACACAATTATCTTGTATATTTGATCTAGATCATCATCTTCCACATAATTGCGAGCCAATTTAGCGTAGCGCACTCCTTCAGCAGGATCCAATGGCACAATAAACCAGAGCGCCTTCTTCTCAAATTTCATTCTTCACTTCTTCAGATTAATCACTGCATCCATGTCGAAGAGCCAATCAATTCCTAGTAGCGCAGGGTAAGGATTGTTGTCATCCACTATTTCAATTACCTCAAAGTTTGCCAATGCACTTGTTCCTTCAATGTCTACTATTACCCCATATAGGCACCCCATAGGAATGACCTTATGTTGATTGGCGATGCGTAGCTGTATAGGAGACCATTGTAATGCAAGTCTTCCCATCCTTTCCTATGCCTACTTCGGAAGTACATTCACACCAAAATCCAAATCCAGGATGACTTGGTCCATTTCACACTCCCCGATCTGCGTCGTTAACCTCATCTCATGCTTGGTCTGCTTCTTATGTTTACCTAGTTTCCTCATAGGGCGGCGTTTTGAAGGAATATTAATTTTTTCATACAATTGTCGATCAACTCCTGGAGCCCTTCTACTACCTTCTTATCTCTCAACAACTTCATACAAATTTTTAGAAAAGTAGCTAACATCGAAGGATCCACGTCTTGCACTTCACTGTTTCTAGTTGATTTCTCTTGACTCCTAGACATAGAAGCTTTAGCGAAATTCTTCTTGGCCTCCATAAAAGTTTCTTTAACTCGGTTGAGGTGAAACCCAACTTCTTTTTCAGCAGCCTTGTGCACCCATCCTTCAGTCTCTAGCTACTTTCCTTTATCTTATCCTGTGGCCATACCACTATGCATTACGATATTAATACTGTGATCTTCTTCACAAGGCTCTACCTTCATCATATGGATGTTCTGCATAGGTTGTTGCATATTTTTCTCCTACATCTTGGCAATCAACACTAGGAAATCTTCTATCACATGATCAAACTATCTGCAATATTAACAAGATGGATGCATTGGGTTCTGATAGTCGCACGCAAAATGTCCAGCTTTGCCACAGTTATAACAAATAACTTGTCTGCAACCTCTGCCAACCCCTCCTCCTCTTCCTCTTCCATGGCCTTATAATCCTCCACATGCTGCACCCATGCCCTAATCCTGAGGCTGATTTTATACCTACATTCGATAGGTAGGGGTCCTTTCCATCATCAATTTGTAACTTCGGTAGTTTCTCTCATCGTGTCCAACTGATTTATAGAAGGTACAAAACAATTTTTGCAGTGTCTGAACAAACTTTTTCAAAAGGTGACAATTATCCATTGCATGCTTCCCAACTTTCTGGTAGATAACACACAATAATGGTACTCCTGTGCTCGGTCCCACGATATTTTTAGGTTTTAGAGGCATAGGACCTCCTCCAATCAGGTAATTCTAATAAAGAGGGAAATGATCCTTATCATGTCCCTTGACCTTGCATTTTATACACCAGACTTCAGCACAAACCTTTGGCTAATCTTCCTTTCTTGTTTTCAAGCTCTGTAACTCCATGTGCAGACTTGCCAGATGCGACTGAATTTGTTTTTATTCCAACATTCGTATCTTGTACTGGAGAGGCTTCCAACCTCATCGCAATCTCCACAACCTCTACTTGCATTCCTATCTTCTGTTGCAATAATGGTAATCTTAGGTGAGGCAACATCGAAGCAATGTACTAGTCTCTATGTTGATCATATGTGATGTTCATATTATCCTGGCAGATCCAGCATTTTAGCCTTTGATCGAAATCCCACGAGGATTCATCTACCCATTGTTGTATCTCCTTAAACTTTGTGGTATATTGTGCCTGAGAATTAGGCTTCTTAAACTCACTGTTCAACGATTGTTGAGTCTCTGCCAATGTCATGCCATGTTTGTCTTGACATAACTTGATATACCAAGTCAGCGCCCTATATTGCAGCATTGTGACAAACTGTGCTTTCTTTAGATTATGATTAGCTATCTGTTGCACTGTCCATATATAATTTGCAATGAACCATAATTGTTCAGGGTCTTCGCTCCCTACCCCTTTAAATATTGACATCTTCGTTGCACTTGCCATGTTGAATGCTTGAGGCAGAGGTGGAGGTGGAGGTGGAGGTGGAGATGGAGGTGGAGGTGGAGGTGTATGTAGAGGAGGTGGAGGAAGAAGTGGAGTGGATGGATGAGGTATCCTCAAGATACCCTGACTTACCAACTGCAATGCAATTCACGGTGTAGTCAGAATACTTCCTTCGTCGTTGCATGGAGAGGATCCCAATAGAGGACTATATTCATAGCCCAATTCTCTATTCATTATGAGGGGTTTTCTACTTTGCATGGTCCCAAACATCAAGGTAATGGCATAACCCGTTTTTCACACAACATCATCTTAATCCAAGTTTTCAGAGATTTTAAGTACTTACCTCACAGTCCCTTGAATAGCTTGTGCTCTACTTCATTATAACTAATGGTCATATCAATCGCGAGCTCAGTGACGAATCCTACTATGATACAATAAATCTAGTGATCAACAAGCCGTGCGATGTTGTTTTCTGAAGCTTCCACGCACCTCACCATCTCGGGAGTCCACACAATATGACTGTCAAGCCTCCCCATACCTTAACTGTTCACCAATCTAGATAGCCACTCATCCAATTCACAGGGGAACAAATAGAAAAAGGCTTCGATTTTGTGTGTGTACAGGTATCTATTCAACCATTGTTCCTTGGATAACCGAGGGTTTATGTTCTCCTGAGTTGTAAAACTGTGCAACTTCCAATAGATCCACTTTTCAAATTCCCTTCTTCATAGGAAACCACTTATTTGACATCACACATTCGTCAGATAGATCTCGGTTTCGACAATGGAAACATTTGTATGCTTGATGGGGTTTGAACTAGGTTTAGCTTTAACTATGCCAACCAAAAAAACCCTAACTGCTAGCCCATTTGAGCAACAACCTACATAGCGCAGGCTGTAGTCTCACCTGAAGCAACATTCAAGGATGCTAGAACCAAGTTTCTACATCCAGATCCCTGTGTGATGGTTTCCAGATACCCTTGGGTCTTATATCTTCCTTCACGTAGATCTAATCCTTTCGATAGATAAATGTTGCAAATCTATATAAGCGACTTCCAGAGCTTCACAAAGGTACTTAGTTATACTTATCATGCATAAGTATTATAGATCTACTAGTGTCACACAGTAAATAAGAATTAATTCATATTAAACAGATTACAGAGCGAAGATACATAAAATTTGCAGAAGTAAATAACAAGGCATAGATACATCAAAATTTTCTCAAAACAATCTTTATTATATAGAAACTTTTAGATACAGACTTCTTGTCCATGCAAAATCAGCTGCAAGGGCCCATGCAATTAGCCTCCAGACTTACCAAGGTCTTTGCACACTAAGCTGCAAGATCCTTCCCCTTTCACCTAAGTATAGGAAACAAACCTTTCCTGCCTTAGCACTTTGGCATTACAATGATTCTTCACTAATTGATTTATTCTTAGACTCGCTATGAGTCATCTATTTATAGCATCTTCTTTACAATACCATGGTCCACGGACCATGGGTGGGTCTCAGAACAACTCTATTACCTACACAACTAAGGTACTAAAGACCCTTTGAATTCTACTAGCTTCACACTTCGCTTTCCACATTTCACGAAGACATTATATTCATTACAAAAGTTAATACAAAATTGACTCAAAACTTAACAAAATTGACCCTAGGGACCCCATCCAAACACAGTTCCATTGAAAAAAGTGAATGAGTAAGAGGCATTTCAGTTCCTTAAGAAGAACATCATTACTAGGTTTGGCATTCCCACGTCACTTGTTTTCGATAATGCAACTTTCTTTTCATCACTAAAACTTTATTATTTTTCATTGGAGAATGGTATTATTTCAAAGCACACATCTAATTACTACCCTCATTGTTTAGAGAATTTTCGGCGAAATCACATAATTAATCATTTGTCGACGCGTTTCGAACCAACCAGTGTGGTTCATCGTTAGGACAAGTTGAAGAACTAATCCATCTTAGCAAGTTAAATAGTTTAGGCAGAGATTCCAATGGTTATATTTATAACGGCTAATTCTGACCTTATGACCCCATTCAAATAATTAATATTCTTGCTATATCTTTAATTATTAATATTCTTAGAAATTAGTTAAATTAGGTAAAAATATATAAGACAAGTACTCATATTGGATAGTAAATCATATGTTTATTTAACTAAATCTAATTGTTTATTAATATATATATATATTTATTAATAAACAATTAGATTTAGTTAAATAAACATATGATTTACTATCCAATAAGAGTACTTGTCTTATATATTTTTACCTAATTTAACTAATTTCTAAGAATAATAATAATTAAAGATATAGCAAGAATATTAATTATTTGAATGGGGTCATAAGGTCAGAATTAGCCATTATAAATCTAACTGTTGGAGTCTCTGCCTAAACTATTTAACTTGCTAAGCTGGACCAGTTCTTCAACTTGTCTTGACGATGAACCACAGTGGTTGGTTTGAAACGCGTCGACAAATGATTAATTATGTGATTTCGCCGAAAATTCTCTAAACAATGTTATGGATCACAGAAGTCTAAATTCCTTACTACCCTAATGAAAACAATTTAGTTGAGTCTATTAATAAGAATTTAATTCACATATCAATAAAATTGTTTACTATAAGAAAATGAGCTAACATAATGCATTGATGAATGCTTTGTGGGTTGATCGTGTCAGACCAAAAACCTTTTTGAATACTTCTCCTTACTTCTTCTTGTATGGAAAATAATCTATCCTTGCTTCAAACATATACCTCCCAGCTATTCAAATTTCTTAAGAATCCTGAGGTAGATCATGTCTTATTGTTCATAGTAGGATATACACTCTTTTGAAGTTAGAGGAAGAAAGGTGAAAAATAAAAGAAAATTTTATTATCCATCATAATTGTATCAAGCACTAGATTAATAAGAAATATGTGTGGACAAGGAGTTCAGTGTGGGAGACCTAGTATTGAAATGGGATGAATCCCGTGAAGAGAGAGGTAAACACACCAAATTTCAATCCTTATGGATCAAACCCTTTTTCATGCATGATAATCTTGGCCACCATACCTACCATCTCTAATACTTAGATGGGAAGATGGAATCTCTTCCTGTCAATGGCCAAAATCTCAAGTGTTACTTCCAATAACAACCTAGGGTTGTATTTCTACCTAGGTAGATATTTATTTACTTATTCATTTTGTTTGTTTTGTTTCATTCATGTCATTTTGCTTCATTTCTATCATCCTTTTCTTTTTTAGTCCTATGAATATGACCTTATGTGAATTTTTTTTGTCAAATTCTAATTGTGTGGTGAAAGTTTTAAAGGGTTTTGTAACTTCCATCAACACTTGGTTAACTTGGTCCCTCCTGTTCGCTTGGGTATTATAAGGTCAATAATGTATGAAAGGGAAATATGATCCATTTGAATGGGAATATTTAAGAAGAACCATGATACATGTATCTATTTTAGGATATTCATTCCTTGACTCGGTATCAAAATTGAATGGTGTTTGCATGTTGATTCGATCAAGCAGAGAAGGGAAAGGGGAAAACTAATGGCAAGAATATTAGTTTCAGAGGTATATAATAGTCTTTGAAGGAATAACCTCTATTTCTCTCAATCAGCCAGGATCTCTCTTCCACCCTAGTGATTTAAATGTCGATAAAAAGTGAAAGATCATATTGAAAATAAATAAGGAGTGAAAGAAGAAAAATGCTTCTTACGCAGAGAATTGAAGCAAGTAACTTTTCTAGGGTGTTGAACAGGCTCGCTGGTAGTGAATCAAATCTTATGTTACTATAGTGACTCCATTTGGGTACTAAACAGGCCTATTGGCAGTGGAGAAACACTAGAGATGGAATTAAAACTCTAATAATTTCAAACTCACGACTACACATTACTTTCCTCCTAGATCGAGATAATTGTGATATGGTAAGAGTTGTAAATGTGTTTAGTCAAGAAAGGGAATGGAAGAGACTACATCCATAGTTGGAATAAATGGGGAAGCTGATTTAATCCACATGATGAATAATTACTTCCTAAAAGACTAGCCCCTGTGCATAAAGCTAGACCCAAGCAAAGAAGTTGGAGGTTCTTCTAGTGAATCACAAAGTGTTGTTTCTGCTATAACACCCCCAAATTTTTGTCTATATTCAAATTTTGGAGCCTCCTTTGACCATATGAACTATCATTTCTAGTTATTAGATCCATATCATGTATTCTTCCTGAGATTCTAAGTCCCTTTGTGAAGGATTTCCAGTGTCATATTTTGTTAAGGGAAGTGTCACTCTTTGCGAAAAGGAGTCATGACATGCCTTTAAGAGGTAGTTCTGGTGCTTTCTCTTCTACTAATGTATTCTATATATCATAGAGATATGAATTGGATTCATTCTCAAGGTATTGTATACATTCTTGTTGCAATCAACACTTGTGTTGCAAAGTGTATCTTTAGTGTCAAACTTGGAGGTCAGTCTTGTTTTATTTTCATTTCAATGGATGTATGTTGATTTTGGGTGTTAATTATTCCATTGTCATGTGGTTGGTCATTTATCAATGTGTGATCATGTTCAAGCCATGTTACATGTTCTTGTCTCATCCTTTTGCCTTATTGATCCCACACTAAGTCAATTTTTGAGGTTTCTTATCTTCGCATCTTGCTTGACAAACCACCCATGCCTTTGCATCATTAAAATATGCATTGTGTAGTTACAAGACCCATTCATCCATCCCTACCAGTGAGGAATATGCACTACATAGTCACTGGCTCCACGAACTACACATCGTATAATCATAGTACTCAATCATTGTCAACTACATTTTTGCACTATGGAATCCTTTCCCAGTCAGGCATCAACTACACAATGTGCATTCTTAGTCAACAATTAGGCCATGTCTCAGCCTCTACAATCCTCAGATGCATAATACACTAACTCTTCCTTCCAGAATTGTCTACTACACAATCATAGTGAGTGATTATGCCTCCTTGGTTCCTTGAATTCCTCAACTACACAATTAGGCTTCCCTTTCCCTCAATAACTGTGAACTACATATTTATAGAGCCTACACCCCACTTCTTGCATCTTTCTCCTATGCACTACGTAATCGCTAGGCCTCCTCCTCAACCTAGTACTTTGTCCCAACTCATTAGACTGTTACATGAGAAACAAAATAGACTTGAAGATGTTGGGACTAATATTATCTTGTCATGATTGAATTCCATTTGTAGGTGTTGTTACCTTGACATGGAAAGATAATGCTAAAGGAGGGTACCAAGGAGATGCTATAAGAAGAAACTTGAGAAATTGAATATGCAAAGAGATCATCAAGCAAAGAAACAAAGGGACATTATATCATAACAGAAGAATGAAGATCAAGATCAATTTGAAGACTCCAAATCATCCCAGCCTTTGGAGGATGACGATGAAGTACATGCAAGACCTATGGGAAATTAGCAACTAGGAGAGAAGCTTGGTATTAAAAAATTGCAATGAAGTTCCATGTCACCATCGCAAACACATGGCTTCTCCAAGTGTCACCATAAGATCCATATGTGTCATTGTATTTTGCCACATCATTTGTGGAAATGTAATATTGTATTTTGAAAAATGAATATTTAGAATGTGTGGAATCCCAAGGTTCACATATTGTATAAAATCCTTGAAACCTTTCATCTTTTAATGAAAGAAAACTAACCTACAAAAGACACAATATTTCTCTACCAAAATTCTGCGGAAAGAAAACAATGAATATAAACACAATCACACAGAGAAATTTATATGGGGAACCCAATTGGGATAAACCCCTCTTACTTATATTATCAACTAAGAAACCTAATCTATTACAAAGAATTTGCTTCAATCCTGAAGCCCCTACAATACTGATCAACACATCATGAGAACTCCCCAATAATTAACCAAATAAACCTACAAGGAAATTCCTATTTCCTTGCACAATTCAACCCCTAAAAAATAGGAATTTGTCTTATTTCCTTGCGTAATTCCCAAAAGAAATTCACCTACTCAATTCTCAAGCTTGTACACAAAACTTGTTGTACACTAATGAATTACAATTGTGCCTTCATCCAATCTCAATAGGAAATTCGAATTGCATGACCTACTAAGGCTAATTTTAGTAGCTACAACTAGTTAACGAAGAGTAAGTTGAGTTAATATAAATTTGACTACTCAACTAAACTCATAACTATCTCTATTCTAGAACTAGATATCAGTTAACTAATAGACATTAGAGATAACTCAACTAGTTAGCTATTTTTAGCCATCAAATGGTCTACAACTCTATGAAAACCATCCAAATTGAATTAACTAGCAATAAACTAGTGATAGGCCACATCACACATGTTAGCTAACAACTAACTCAAATTTCTATGAGAATGAATTCGAATTCACTTCTTTGAATAAGGCACAAGTCAAAAGAATCCCTTCCTTGCTACAATTTTAACACTCCCTCTTAGCGAGGAAGGGATTCTGGACAACCCCAATCATGCCTCTATGGAACTCAAACTTGCCCCTTAATAGGGTCATAATCAATATGTTTGCATCCTGCTCCTCTGTGGGAATGTATTGTAGCATCAAAATACTCCTCTGCACACAATCTCTAAGATGATGGTACCTGATACATATATGCTTGGGCATATCATAAAACACTGGATTCTCAGATAGTTTTATGCAACTCTAATTATCATAGTATATCAATGTATGATCCAACCCCTTATTCAAGGGTTCTACCAAGATCTTCCTCATCCAAATAGCTTCACATGTTGTTTGACTTGCAACCATATACTTGGCCTCTGTTGAACTTAATGCATTGATCTCTGCTTCGTACTATACCAATAAACTCCAATTGACCCAATACTAAAGACTGCTCCTGAGGTGCTCTTCCTATCTGAGAGACTCCCTACCTAATTTGCATCTATGAAGCCTTGAAACCTCACTCCATTATTTTTTTTGCACCAAAATCCATAGTCTATTATGCCTCTGAGGTATATCAAAACATGTTTAGCTTCTTTCTAGTAGACCTTGGAAGGATCCACCATGAACTAACTCAACTAGTTCACAATAAGACAAATATCATGCCTTGTGTTCAGCAAATACATCAAGGACCCAATCAATTGTTTGTAGATTGTATCATCTACAACATATGATGTGGAGGCATCATCCTTCCTCTAGCTAGTACTTAGAGGAGTATCCATGGGTTTTCAATCCTCCATGTGGAATCTCTAAAGGATCTCGGAGGTGTACTTCCCAAGTCCAACAAATATCTCTCCATCACCCTCCCAATCCTCCAATCTAAGTAAATAGTGCATTAACCCCATATCCTTCCTCTCGAACTCTCTTGCAAGGTCCTCCTTGCAATCCTAGATCAAGTTGTCATCTCCTATCAAAATAAAATCATCCACATAGATAACTAAGAGGAGAAAACAACCATCTACCATAATGTAGTATAGGTTGGCATTCGCTTCACTCTTAGTGAATCCCAATCCTCCAAGATAAGAATTTATGTGTTACAGATCCATTTGGGCATATCAACCCCGACTTACAGATCAATACTATTAGGGCCCATCAAACCCTAATTCAGTTGTTACATGCCCTAAAGAAGGCAATCATCAGAATTCCTAGCTTCCCAAGAAGTTCCATGACTGAAATCATCCAAAAACTACCTCTGAGAAGATCACTGCATGCAGGCCTTCATTAGGGTGCACTGTAGTGCAGTCCAGTACACTGCTAGGGTGCTATGCAGCACACTTGAGCCCTCTTTGGCCTGCTCTGGGCGAATTTGAGTGAAATTATATTAGGGTTTGGGAATATTCTTATCCATTGGATGCATCTAGAAGTTTCCCAAGTTTATATACTCCTTTGACCTCGAATTTGGATGAGGTAGGGAGTTAAGGAACATCAATCCCTTTATCCCTTCCTCCATGGAACTAATTCTAATTTTGGGAGGGCATTCATTATCACCATTTATGGCATAACTTCCTTCATTCACCTGTAAAATTACCACTCATCTAAGTGATCAGGGGCTGGCTGGGCTGGAAATCATTGAATTATAGGGAGATGCTATTAGTATGAGACTTGAATCGATTTCAAGTATTGTAATGATGTCAAAATGTCTTGCTTGTTATGAGGAGAGGATGGGATTGAACTGGAGGAGTGATACTGAATCAAGCAAATTGGGTTGTAACTCTTACTTTTACTAAAAAAGTGTTCAAATCTTTTTCCATAAGTTTGTATTGTCCATTGATGCTTTGATATGTGTACAATGAACTTGATTCCATTATATGTTTAATCAATAGATCATTATCATATGCTTTGATTGGTTTTGTCTTCTGTCTGTGTGTAGGTACTTTTCAAGTGGATTAAGTACAGAAAGGAGTGACAAAATTGGACAAGGGAGATAACAAGTAAGCTAAAGCTATAGGTAGGATTCTTTACCTATTATTTAATCTATTGTTCATAGAAAAAGTAGAGAATGCTTTGCAATGTTGTTCTAGAGTTAGTTACTAGTCTAGGGGTTTCAGCATTTATTCGTAGACATTAAAAATTCCAAAAAAAAAATTGCGACTCCACTGGGGAGCGGATATCCATCTTAGTAGCTTATTAGCCTCTTAAGACATTTCTACATACTGTACTTGTGGTCGTTGATTGAATTTTAGTCTTCTTTCATTGAAAATTGAGCCAAAAATGTGTCAAAATTTCCTTCAAAATGGCTTAAGATCACTAGCACAGCCCAATGAAGGACACAATGCACTACAATGCACTTCCCGCATAAAGCCAGTGTGCTTCATTGCATTGCCTCTCACTGCTTCCTGCATTGATCCCTTGAGGGTTAGTTTCCCATCTAGGAGCTAAAGTTGTTTTGCCAATTTTCTCTTGTTTGAATGATTTGCTGAATGTCAATGATGTCTTGTCTCTGAAAATAGTTTTTCATCTCCTTACCTAGCCCTACTTAGACTAGGATTGCTAAATGTTTCTTATGTATTTTCTTTGTCATTTTCAATCTATAGTCGAAAGTTAGTTTTTTGGTCGATTGATCTTTAGCGAAAGAAATTGTTGTTAAATCGTCTTTTCCTTCGAAAATTGAATTGTCATCAAGTCTTAATTCATGAAAGATCGATTTATTGATGTGTGCATATGATTAGTCTTTTCATTGAAAGTGTCATAATTCCTCATTTCTTTGAAAATGAAAGTGTCATAAAGTCTTCCTTTCCTTGAAAAGAAATTGTCACAAAATCATCATTTTTATGAAAAGAGTTTATTAATCAATTGTGCATTAGTTTTCCTTTTTGTTCGTTCACATTAAGGGAAATTGAGAAGAAATACATGCATGTTGCATTGAAAAAGTTTATGTGTTCTGATAGGAATAGTGTAGGGAATTTGCATTTAGATTGTGCTCTTTTATCTTTGATCAAAGGTAATCTAATTTCTCTATCCCTAAGTAGCTATCATTTTCATCGTTAAATTGAATAGAAAGAATTCTTATCATGAGAGTTGCATTCCTAGGAATTTCAGAATACATCATATTGTTATAGACATTTTTGGGCACTTCAACCCCAATCATAAATGTCCATAAAATGAGGGATCCTAAGTCCCTAAGAGTGTTTCTTCACTACCTAAAGGAGCAAGGTTAGCTGATTACATCATCTCCCAGAAGTTCTCCACTGAAAACTGCTCATAAAAGGTCAAAACTGGACCATACTGAAAGCTCAATGCAAAGGGTGCAATGCATATCACCTTCCTAGTGTACAAGGTGTGATGCATATTGATTTTCTCCTCTGTAGGGTGCAATGGTCGGGAATGGACAAATGGTAGGGACAAAAATGTGAGGTGGAATATCATGGAATCTTCCAGAAGCTTCCCCTCTGACACTTGCCTCTCTATTTTTGACGAGGGATTAGTAAGAGATCATCATTCTCCAAGTGGAAGCAGGAACTATCAGAGAGAGGACACTAATCAAGATCCCAGAAGATTGTCCACCTCTTGTAATCCATTTATATATGGTTCCTCATCAAGAATCCAGGGCTAGAATTTGTATCTTATAGAGAAGTGTTTGGTTTCGGTGTATTGATAGTGTTGGGTGATCTAAGCTTGATTCAAGTGAAGAAGGGCTTCCTAGCTGGAGGATGATGCTGGGTCAGAGCTCATGGTTGTAATCCTCTTGCTACTTTTCATCTGAATAAAGCTATTCTTGTTTCCTTCCATATTCTTGTGTACTTGTTTATATATGAATGTATATGGTTAATACACATCTGATCCTATATTATTTATGAATTTAGATCCTTGTTTCTTGGATAGTAGTATGTTGCTATGATTCCACAGGTTCTTTTGAAGCTGGGCAGACAAAGAAGAAGCGGTGAAGCTCTATCAATAAGGAGAGGAAATCAAACGCAAGACTCAGGTTGGTCTTCTTGGTTCTCCTCTCGTCTATTTTCATAAAAGGAAACCATAGTAGAATTTGATTGTTTGTTTCTAAGATAGCCACCCATCTTAGTGGGAATAGCAGCATCCGAGTAGACACTATTCCCAGATAACAAAATGGTGACTCCGCTGGGGAGCGACTAGATTACTTGTTAGCCTATCTATTCTTGTTTCTTTTATAAACTTACAGACGGAGCCTGAAGTCAAGCCAGCTAGCCTTCGAACTACATTTGTTATACAAATGCAAAGTAGATCAATGTTGCTTCAGTCTATCTCCGTGTTTTGTTTATGAATTAAAAAATAGATCTACAAGCAATCTAATTTCCCTAAGTGGTGGCTCTAGTAACCTCTTAGATCAACCCTGTGTTTTACATACACTGATCTTTACTTATTCGGCCTAAACACCTGAACTAGATTACAAACTATGAGTGAAATCCTATTTGAAGTCTCGCACTGCTACCATCACACCCTGCCTTCAAGGCAGTCTGTATGCATCGCACTTCCCGAGTGCAGTAGGTGCGCTGCATATTGATTTCACTGTGTAACAGGTGTGATGGTTAGGGAGGGTTAAATTTACCCTCAAACTGTGGATTTTTCTCACTGTTTTCAGTCCTATTCAAGAGTTTTGTTGTCTATAGTCAGTGTACTTCTGTGAAAACCCCCTTCTCTTGCATTATTCCACCTCCTTAGTGCAAAAAAATATAAATGTTTTTATGTATTGTGCATCGTTTTTAGTTCTCTTTTGCAAAAAAGTAGCATAGTTGAATTGTCGTCTCTAGATCTGAAAGTGTCGTAGCTGTCATTTTTAGTTTTAGAAAGCAATCCCATTGTTATTGATAGTTGATTATACAGTTAATATTGCATAGGATTTGAAGTAGTAGTTTTAAAGTGTCGAAAAGAAATTTTCATTTCAAAATCGCAAAGTGTCTCTCTTGCTTTCACTTCGTTTTGAAAAAGAATTTTGTTGAATACTGTCACTTTAAAAGTAATTCAGATTTGCACATAGCTTTCTTAACATCATTCACACATTAAGAAGGCTGAAAACAAATACATGCATGTGCATTTTCATTTTGATTGCTTGGCTTGATTTAGGATTGTGCATTTATTGTGTGCTCTGTGAAGAAAAAATTCTTGACTTTCTTCCCTTAGTAGCTAGGATTTTCATTGCTGAAAGAAGATTAAATGCTTGTTTATCATCTTAGACTGCATTTTAGGAATTATATACACATCACATGGTGAACCTGAAAGGCAAATTGTTAAGCAAGATCAACTTAAAATAGATTCAATGAATCTAACAACTTTGGAACTTAATGCACAACATCTAGAGGTCTAGGCTAGAGACATATTCCGGCGTTGTAAAATCTGGTAACTATTGCTTTTAGTGTTGGTTGGGTGATTCCTCCACTCTAAGACGACAAGTGCTAGTACGAACTTGTGCTCCCACGTACCGTCGAGTATATATTGGGAGACCACAATAGGCTACATCCTTTATCCTTAGGAAGCTGTGTCTGCCGCCCTATCGATTGCAATGCACCGAACACAACATTCGGGAAGATTGACTGTCGTACCGTAAAAAGTATTCTACAGTTTTGTTATTGGTTTGGTAATCCTCTCTCCTAGATTCCAGGAATCCATTTTTCTCTTTTCAGACTCCTTAAAGGAAAAGGTCCTCTGAGCACTTGTCACTTAGCTCAATAAAATCGAAGGCGACTAGAGTCATCTTTTGTTTTTTCTCGACTCTTTAAAATTGAAAAAACAAGTTGTGTCAAAGTGTCTAAAAATTTATTTTAATCGGAATAACGTCAAAAATTCCCCCATTGATATTCAGGTTGAGAAAATGGAGTCTACCGACCAAGTATTTCCCCTTGGAGGAAATCCTAGTCCCTTCTCCTCTTGGGGAGATGTTGGTGCACACCATATGGCCACTTTGTCACTTCCAAGATTGACAATTGGTTTTCTTGTCTGGCTCTTCTCTACCTCTGTCTTCTAGAATCCCGTAATTCCTGAACAATCTAATCAGCAACTAGATGACACTAGAGTTGCCTCCCAACCTTCTACTTCATCTGATTCTCCCTCTCATCCTTCCTCTTCGCTTGATAAAGCCGATAAAGAAAAAAATCAAGTAACTGAGAAGAAGAAGAAGCAAAAAGAGAAAAAGGAAAATAAGAAAAAGGAACCACAATCGAAAGGGGGCAACCAAGCGTCATTTAGTGAAAATTCTCACACCGCACAGTCGAAACCTAAATCTCCTTTTGTCATTTGCAATGGAGACCACTATCACCGAGATTGCCCCTACATCCCTCGGATCTTAAGGGACTGGTCTCCTTGTTTGCACAATCTGGTGGCATCAACCTCTGGCGATCATGTTGAATGCTCACCATCAACCAGTGAAAGTGAAGCACATGGACAAAGAAGGAATCCCAGATTTCCTTGTAAGTTATGTGAAGGCAATCGTGCCATCCACCGTTGTCCCTTCCTTGACGAGGCTAAAAGAGTTTTGGATGATCGTCTGGTTTCACTGCTACGACTTCCTCCTAGATATAAAAAACTCTTGCCAAGTCATCCACCGGTTTAAAATCCCGCTGGCCCATCATTGTGGTCGGTCGAAGCATCTATCATTGAAAATGAACCCTCTGAATCCATACCAAACGAAAGTCAAAGGGTCGATATGGCAGTTGACCCGGTCTTGCCTTCAGAGTGTTCATCTTCGAATGATCCCATCACTGAAGAGAAAGAGAATGACATCATTCAAATTATTTTCATAAAAAAAGACTTCGATGAACTTGGGGGCAGTCCTCCCGTTCCTTTATCGCAGGAAGGAAGTCCATCAGAGTCATATCCGGCCGTCTATTCGGTCCCACCACCAAGCAACCTAGTCGTTTCCTTCGACTGGAACCTACTAGGCAGACCACGTTTACCAGCCAGTGTACCATTCAGAATCATTGTACAAGCTTACAGAATGGTCATGGTTGGTACCATCATTGATGAAGGGGCTTCTGTGAGTATCCTTTCCTCAACTTCTTGGAAAGCGCTTGGTTCGCCATAACTTTTTCCTGAGATGAGAAATCTGACAGGCTTCGACAAGGGAACCAATCGACCTTTATGGATCCTTCCAAATGTGCCCATTACTTTGAGAAGGAAAATTGTTCACATGAATGTTATGGTAGTTCAAGGACCTTTAGATTATAATCTACTCCTTGGAAGCGACTATATTTATTGCATGGGAGCCATCATCTCCTCACTCTTTAGAGTAATGTGTTTTCCGCACGAAGGCAGAATGGTCAAGCTCATAGACCAAATGTCATTCCCCGGTTCACACATCCCAAATAGTCAAATGCTATCCCTAAATGGTCTTTTCACACAAGAAATGTCTCATCAGTCTCCAGCCCGTCCACCTGATGAGCGCGAGTGATTCAGGAAGGTGTGACTGAAACCCAGGGGGTATGTACCATGGTCTGTTTCGGCAGGAAAACCTTAGGTATAGAGTGGATTTCTATGAGTGATATATGACTAGTCTGGCGAACCCGTCCTCACAGGAAAATGGGAACAGGATGGAATAAGATACCTTTGTCAAATTTATGTGAGTGGAATGCGTCTGCACCATTCACCTTTGTCTATTTCAATAGACATCGCCGAGGAAGCATTTTATCTGCTACGCGGATAGAACTTTCTTGGTAACCTGAAAATTTTTCGCTATACTTGGGGGCATGCAAACCTTTCCACATGCAAGTGAAGAGTGGCTATTTATTTTTTAAATTTTTAGGACTTCTAACCCTTTAAACCCGTAAGGCTAGTCATTTCCTAACTTGCATAAAGAAAGGATCCAGGGCAAAGCTTGAGAGATGTAAGCTCCTACAAAATAGAATCTCGAATGAGGCATTTCTTATCATACGACTGGCAAGCAATGTTGTCGCAGAGTTCAAGCTCGTTAAAAAATAAACTCTCCACGAGCAGTTTTAGTGCATAGTTCAAGCTTGTTAAAAAATAAACATAAGTCATGAGCAAGTGTTTATCCCCGCGTTTAAGCTCATTAAAAAATGAACAGGTAAATAACCATTGTAAATTCCTTATCGCCAGCTTTTGAGCCTTGGTCGTGTTCTTTCCATCACCTCCACTCTGTTTTTAGCCGATCATTCACCCCCATATGATTGTTTACCCCTTCGAGGAACATCTGCAAAGAGTGATTCTGCTAGCCATCCTTGT
>APFE031700928.1:0-17095 GCA_000404065.3 Pinus taeda | reverse complement strand
TGAGATGCTTTACCGAAGGAACATGTCCATACCACATTTCATATGGAGTCTTGTTTCTTATAGCATTAGATGGACATCTATTCTTTATATATGCAACACATAGAACAACATCAGCCCAAAACATTATCTTTGCATTTTTGAAGAAGAGCATGGATCATACCATATTTAAGATTGTCCTATTCATTCTTTCAGCTACACCATTTTGTTGAGGATTATAAGGCACAATTGTTTGATGTTTAATCCCATGTTGGTGAAGATAGTTTTCAAATTCATTTGATGGGTATTATTTTCCATTATCAGTGCGAATAGACCCAATATGAGATTGTGCATCATTTTCAATCCATTTATGAAAATTCTTGAATGTTTGAAAAGCATCAGATTTGTAATAAATAAACCCAACACATTCTGGTGTAGTCATCAATAAATGTCATCATATATTTATTTCCATTTGCAGAAGGAACATGCATTGGACAACATAAATCTGAATGAATGAGTTCAAGTTTTATATGTGCTCTTGAATCTGAATCATTAAAACACTGTTTGCTATGCTTTCCTAGGATGCAAGCATCACATTGCTTAAGTTTCCTAGGAATTGTAGGCAAACCAATAACACCATTTTTCTTCAACAAGCGAAGACTGTCATAGTTCAAATGTCCAAATCTATCATGCCATAATAAACTTGATGGAAGTGTACCTTCTTCATGATGAGAATTGTATGAGAAATGTTGTGCACGAGCAGAGGTTCCTTGCAGCTTAAGAAGCCTTTCTTCTTCTATTCCCCTCATGAGAAGTGAGTGGTCAGATGCTTTTCTTACCTCAAGCTTGCCATCAAACATATGAATGGAGTGACCTTGCTGGCAGAGTGACAACAATTTTCTCTTGAGCTGTGGGAGATATAGAACATGATGCAGAAGAAAGTCTGGAAGGCCAGGCAGTTTAAGCCTGATTGTGCTAAGCCCTGATGACTTGATTTTTGATTGGTCTGCAAAGTACTCTGTTCCATCAACATTGTCAGTGAAATCTTCAAAAAAATCTTTTCTATGAGTCATGTGGCAGGTTGCTCCTGAATCAAGCAACCAATCATTTTTCCAAGAAGCAAGTGAAGCATTAAATAAATCTTCATTTGCTCCAATGTTACATTGTGCTACAACATAGTGAGTGGATTTAGGTGCTTTACCTTTGTCTGTATCATCAGTTTTACCTTTCTGTTGGTTTCTTTTCTCCTCAATTTTGTCCCATGGTAGCTTGCATGTAGAGGCATCATGTGATCCATTTCTTTTGCAGTGAATGCAGTGCAAATCTACCTTTTCTCCTTGAGAATGTCGTCCCCCCTGCCTCTGAAATATCTTCCTCTTCCTCTTCGACCACCTCTTCTTCTTGAAGAATCTTGAGTAGGATGCTTTTCTTTGTGAGCAAGGCACACAACCTCTTCAGAAGATTCAGGGGCTGTCTTCTTTCCAAAGGCTTTCTCTCTTTTAGCAAACTTTTTCACAAGAGAGTCAAAGGTGATATCTTTGAGATTTCCATTTGCTTGCCATGACTTAAGATAATTGGAGTAAGTAGGATAAAGTGCTTTGAGAAAAGCGATAAGAGGAATATCCAGTTCAACCTTAGTGGATTTGATATCATGCATTATAGACTTTACTTCAGATGCAAGAGCAAAATGATCATTATTTTGCAGTTCAAGAGTGAAGAGTTTAATCATGAGTTGAACAACTTCAAGTGCAGAATGTGAGTCATAGAGTTCTTTTAGCTTTTGTAAGGCTTCAAAGGCAGTTGAATATGACGAAATATGGCGATTCACCTCTTCATTTATAGATGTTGCGATTTATGCATGAGTATTGCTGTTCTTGTTTTCCCAAATGACGAGCTCTTTGTCTGAGGTAGGCTGTACTGGTTCATTGTCTCCGTCTCTGACACGCACTCCTTTCCACAACTCATTGAAAATGAGGGTGTGTTTTGTCATCCGAGATCATTCAGGATAGTTCTCCTTGCCAGTGAGAACTATTCCCACCATGGATATGATTGAATGCATTCTGTAAAAAAACTTCTGCTGATAGAAAAATACTTCTGCCAATATACAGTAAAATTGTACTTTTGATGGTAATTTTTTTTTTTTTTTACATTTCAAAAGGGCATTCTCTCCATGTGCTGTCTTTGTCTTTAATGAAAATATAAAACATAAATCAACTAGGCATTCTCAAAAGATTTCAAATCTCTTCCTCATATACCAATATGGACGCCAATACCTCACACTTCATCTTTATGCAACATATTTTCTCCAAACGTATTTGCTCCAAATGCCTCCAATGTGTTAACATACTAATTCCTTCAACATATTACATGCATGATTCAACGTATTAAATGCTTCAATGTTTAATACAAATGCATCCAACATTATATACAAATACTACTCCAATGGTAATTTTAAAAGCATCACATACCATGTCCATAATTTTCAACGTTGAACCCAAGCAAAGTTTGATTGGACCATGCTCATCAGTCAACATGACCACGCAACACCACAAGATTGCACCAACACTGCGTTACGCTGCACCATGGTTCCGCCGCACTTCATTCAACGTGTATGCCAAAACTTTCACATCATCAACCCTTTCGCGTGTAGAAGCTTTGATTCACACGCAGGTTATCAAGCTCTGAAGCACGCAGGTTATTCAAGCACAGGTTATCAAGCACGCAGGGTAATGTTTCCAATTTACTCTCGGACCAAAATGTCCTCTTTGAAAAGAAAACCATGTAGTGTGGAGACAAACTTTAAAGGAAATATAAGGATTAGTAAAACCCAACTGTACCCAAAAGCTCTAATCACCATACCGAGCAACTTAACGACTCGTTCATGAGTTAACATCCATTTACAGCGGAGTATTACGGGTAGCACTAGAGATGGCAGACTAGAATAGTTTTTAGATCCCAATCTCATACAGGTGGCTGAGCTTGACTCTGAAGATAAAAATATTTCAAATGCAGAAAAAGGTTTTAGATATGAGCAGCCTTAATGCATAGTAACGAGCAGTGTTCATAATGGTTTTAGATATCAGCCGGGCAGTACAAAAAAAAATATTTTAGATATGGAGCAACATCAACGCATACCAATGTCAGGCCAGCGTACAACACACAACATCGACAGTGGAGGGGACAGAGAGTAGTAGGCAGTGGACAGAGAGCAATACGCAGAGGACAGAGAGCAGTAGGCAGATAGGAGTTACAACTATTTTGGGAACTTGGCTTTGATACCATGTCAGGCCAGGCAGTAACTCCTCAAGGCAAAAATGGTTCGTGTTTATTCCTTCAGGTAGGTCTTCATTAAATACATGAGGGAGAGACTGTTCAGTTCATCTCTTGATGACTGTTCATATTACTTATTTATCTATTTACATTATATTCACCCAATCATGAGGATTAGGTGTCAACAAGATCTTCGTCATCAATATAACCCTCTAAGCATTAAAATAAGATAGAAAAACGTAGCATGTCAAGTCAATATTTTGTTTGAGTGATGGGTACATTTTTAGTAGAGTCATGGTAGAGGAGCTCGACAATCAATGCAACTAACATCAAAGTACATAGAGGGAGTGGTGCTCTTTATTAAATACTATTTCCTTATCCTCAGACATGGCAGAATCCAATGGAAATGCTGCAATCCTCACAATCCTGAAATCTTGAAAAATTGTTAGGTTTGCTAAATTTTGAGTGAAATTCAATGAGGTTGGAAGCACTTTCTAACACCCTGAGTCATTTAATGGTAATGTGACTTTTACATTAAGAATTTAACATTACCATGAATTGCATAGCAAGAATAGGACCATAAACTTGAATATTAGGCTGTCTTAGGGGAAAATTAGAAGTACAAATGAAAAATAAAAATAATAATATATATATATTAATATATATATTTATTTATTTATTTATTTATTTATTTTTTTTTACGCTGCCTCGGAAAGGTACAAACCACATGGAACCAGTCCTGAATCGACCGGTTAGGTGAAATTGGTCGGTTCGGTACCAAATTGGCCTATTCCCGTTCCGAGGCCCAAATCAGTGGGACTGGCCAGTTCCAGTCTGGTTCTTATAATACTGATCACCATTGGAGAGCCAAAAAGGTAGGGTCTAATCCCATTCTTTTTTTTCCATGTTGCATTTGTGTTTTTTATATGTTGAATGAAAGATGTACTCTTCTCCTACTCTTTCCCAATTCCCATTCCTCCTTCATTTTATTGCAGGCAAGAAACAATAACTCCCCCAAACATCATGGCTATATGGCTTGGCATTCTCGTCGTTGGATCCTTTTTTGTTATGAAGAAGTGGGTAGTGGTGTATTAAGAAACCCTAGAGAGGGGGAGTACCAAGAGGAAGAGGAGGAGAACGATAGTGAGAGTGGAGCTAATGATGGAAAGAAAACCAAGGTAGACCAAACCCCCTTGTGGGAACTACTAAATTTACATGCCCCCATTGCAAAATCAGTTGCACAGGTTCATATACTCGTGCCAGAAAGCATCTCTGTGGGAAAATGGCATGGGATGGAATTAAGCAAATAGGAATCAAAACTTGTGGAAGTGTGTCAGCGCAACAAAGAGCCAAATACACAAGGGAAGAGGAGGAAGCCCAATACAAATCTGAAAGATCAAAGGGTGACTTTGAACATAACACCACTAGCCCATAATCACATAGATTAAGAACTCCATCACTAACCACCCATGGTAGTGGATATAGAGGCACAACCACAAACATCCATTTAAGGCGTAGAATCATATCAGGTTTCCTTGATCAAGGGTGTAGGGATGATGTGGATGCAAAATTTTTGCGGTTTCTCTATTCATGTGGTTCTTCGCTCACCTTATTGGCATGAAATGGTTGGCGCCATCAATGATGCCCCAAAAGGATACAAGAGCCCTGGGTATGACAAAGTTAGAACCGTGGGCCTTGATCATGAAAAATCCAAAATAACACATGCTTTGGGTAAATTGACAAATTCTTGGAATGACTATGGACTATCCATTGTATATCTGATGACTGGACAAATGTAAAAGGCAAGCCATTGATAAGTATTCTTGGTGTGTCTGCTATTGGTGCAACCCTCCTTTCAACACATGATTACTCAAAAAAGTTCAATACTGCCATCAACATTGCACAACCATTACTTCAAACAATTGAAAGTATCGGGCCATACAATGTCATCCAATCATCATTGATAATGATACTAATTGTAAGGGAGGACTAGATTTGCTAGCTATTACCTCACCTTCAGGCGCCTTTTGAAGGTAGGAGAGTCATTAGCTAGCATGGTATCAAGTTCACATTGGTAGGAATTAAAGGACAAGGTTCCAATCGCAACTGTCAGGGAAGGTTTTGAAGAGGTGGAGGAGACTGCTCTTGATGGTGTATTTTGGGCACATGTGAGGGATGTTTTGCAATACACCAAGCCCATTTATAACATGATTCATTTTGCAGATACAAATGCACTAGCGATTGGGCATGTGTATGAGCAGATGGATAACATGTTGGGGCAAATAAAAGATATTGTTCAGCCAAAAGATCCCAACTTGTATGATCATATTTACAAATTTGTGTGTGCACAATTGGATGAAATTAATGTTCCACTACATGCCTTGGCATATATCCTTATGCCAGAGTACTACTCTCCATCATGGTTGGGAAAACTTGCACTTGGGGGTGGGGTTAGAACCAAACCCCATATAGATCCAGAGGTACAAGTTGGGCATATGACAACATTAGACAAGTTGGTCCCTAACAGGGAGGAGTGTGCTAGATTGCATGCAGAATTAGGCAAATACTTTAGTAGCATTGGAGTGTTTGGTTCTTTGCATGCAATGGAAGATAGGGATAGAATGGAAGCTGTCACAGGGTGGGACATGTATGGCAACGGGGGACCTTTGGCAAAATTGTTAGTAAAAGTGCTTTCACAGATTGTTAATACTTCTTTTGCAGAGAGGTGTTGGAACACCTATAGCTTCATCCATAATGTGTAAAGAAACTGCATCAATGAAAAACGGGCAGAAAGCTTGGTTTTTGTCCACTACAACTTGAGGTTGTTGACACATTATCATGAGCGGGCTCGTGCTGAGACATCATATATGACTTGGGACAACAACCTAGAGGAAGATAATTTGGAGGTTGGAGCTATGCATCTAGAAGAATAGGAAGCATAACTTTTGAAAGATGATGATGAAGCAACAATAACAACAACCATGCCACCCCCATCATCTAGTAGTAGTGCTCGAGTTCCTCAAGATTTGTTGTTGCCACCTCCATCTACAACCTCACGTAGAGGTCATGTGCCTTTTGGTTTTGGAGATGGCTGTTCGACTATGTAGGAGACTCCTAGTAGACCACAAACTTCCTAGAAATTAGACATTTTTCGTGGTTAGGGGCCCAAGCAATAGATAATAGATTTACTTGTCTTTTATAGTTTCTAGTAGTTTTTATAATTGTTGAATCTTTCATATTTATTATGATATTTTTTATAAACAATATATGATGATTTAAGTTTGAAGTTTGAAGTTGGCAATTATGACTCATTGGGAATGCATTATGAATATGATGCTTCATGAAAGTCGAAAGTTGAAACATTTCATTTCAGGTTTGATATTCTTTGTTATAGTTTGGTAATGGTAATGGTAATGGTTACAAGTAAAACTTTAGTGATCATTGATGACAAATGTTATATATTGAATTTTGAAAGCTTGAAACTTTAAGATTGATGAATCATGAGACTCGATATGTTGTAGCATGTAACTTGTGGACATGTGGTTGATGAGTATAATAACTTCTAGATGATTGATGTTATATGGTTTAATCCATGTTTTTATGTTTTTTTATATCTAATTCATCATTCTACATGCTTTTGTTGACATATATGCATCAAAATATATAAAAATATTTATTATATAAAAAAATTTACTCTCAATTTGCTCCTGATTTGGGAGCTTTTGAAAATGTTGCTTCCTGCTCTTATTTTGCTTTCGCTCCCAAGAATCCCTAGCTAAGCACTTGAATGTCAAGCTTTTGAAGATTTGGTACTTCGTGACCACAGTTTGTCCACCATGCATCTACAACAAATAAGAAAAAACATAAGAAAAAAATTGAAATTTGAAAGTTGAAGTTAAGTATGAAGAGGCAATGAAATTAGAAACAAACTAAAGCTTACTTGGCATTTTGGTCTTCCTATCCTAGATAGCCATGTCAAAGCTAAATGTGGCACCTGCCATCATGTATAACTCCATTTATTTAGAAATTTTTACATGTTCTACTGGCTATGACACCTTCTTCTGAATAGGTAAAAAATTTATCCATGACCTCAACTCAAATATAAAACTAGAGGAGTAAAAGAATACGGGGTTCTAGTAGATCCCTGCAGCATGAATGGAAGGGGTGGAGTGTATTGTTCCATTGCTCATCAATCACTCTCCATATCAGTGGTTGTTTCTCAGCCCCCTCATCCCCCTTATTCTCATAATAGCTACGAATGGATTCTTTGGCCCTATCCATGGCCTCCTACAAGTAGCCCATTGCGGACTTGTCTCCATCAACTAATCGAAGAACCTTTACCAAAGGTTTAGTAGTGGTACACACTTTCTGCACTTTTGCTCAGATGTTCTGGTATGAAACTAGCCTGCATATGGCCTCTTCCTCCGGCTTGCGGCTAATGATAAAGCATGCTACTCCTCTGAAAGAAACATCAATGGTTGTTTCTCAAACCTCTCATCCTCCTTATCCTCATAATAGCTATGAATGTATTCTTTGGCCCTATCCATTGCCTCATACAAGTAGTCCATCGGAGACTTGTCTCCATCAACTAATCGAAGAACCTTTGCCAAAGGTTCAGTAATGGTACACACCTCCTACACTTCTGCCCAATTGTTTTGGTATGAAACTACTCTGCAGATGGCCTCTCCCTACGGTTTGCGGCTAATGATAAAGCATGCTACTACTCTAAAAGAAACATTCTCTTCACATCCGCCATAGAATTCAAGAGAGATTGAAGAGATATGAAGCTAGTGGCAAACCATGTAATAGTAGGGTGCACCAACTCTTTGTTATTGGTGAATCTTTTCATCAAATGAAGCACAAATGCATGATTGTATATAAATTTTGTTATGCTTTTTGATGATTCAACATTATCCTTGACATAAGGAATTTTTCCTATGTCCTCTAACATCAAGTCAATACAATTTGTATTACAAGGTGTCCAAAGCATCCATAAACATCTTGCCAACAATGACATAATCTTTAGCATTGTCCATTATGACCTGGACAACATGTTGTGGACCTACCTCTTGAATGAACATGTCCAACAAATCACGTAATAGTTGTGCATCTTTGACATCAACAAATTTTATAAACATTGCCCCTTGGCACAATTAACTATAAGAAGTTAATAAGGGTTCTACCATTTTGATCAATCCGACCATTTGACATCACAATGCATTTCGTGTGTTCCTGTGATGCCTTGAATTCTTCCAATCTTGCAGTGCAATTGACCTTTTCATTTTGAAGAATAGTCCCTCTCAAGTCATCATAGGATAGGGATTTGTACCTCGGGCCAACAATGGTAATAGCATCAACCATATATGCTGGTAAAATGGATTGTTCTTGGCAATGCTGAAGGGAATGCCAATCCATAGAAAACACCTATCCACCAGCTTGTTAGCTTCTTCCTTCTCCTTCTTTTTAAGCATTGACTTGATAGACGATTGTGCACCCGGTGTGGTTCTAGGAACAAAAAATGATGAGGTAGTTGCGGGGTTGATTGTAGACGCTGATGCTGAAGAAAACCACTTTCACGGTCACTTACCACCACTCCACCCCTTGCCATTTGAGTCTCCATAGCTTCCTTGTTAATTCCGGCTGACTCTTTATCATCTAATGATTTGATGTCAATATGGATGATTTTTTGGAGATGCAATTGGGCAATATCCTATTTCATGTCCCTGAATTTGTGTAAAGTGTTATTTCAATCACAATATGCCCCCTGTCATATGCTTCCCACACAACTTGCAACTCAAATTTTGTCTATCGAACCCTTCATTGGGTTCACCATATTCCCACATAGGGTCCAAATGTCTTTGCATATTTATTGAATTCTTTTATGTAAAATTGGATCTATGGCACAAGAATTAAAAAAAATATATTAAAAATCAGTGTTTTGACAATAAAAAACCCTCTCCACTGAATAAAACAATAATGTACAAAAAACACACCCTGCTCTAGCAAAATCATGGAAAATAAATGGGTGACTGAAACCCAAGGAAGAAACAAGTAGAACAAAAAAAAGGGCCGAATTTGATTCCCATCCCCGCAAATCTGTGGCCAGTTGAGGAAAGTTGGTCCACAATCTAATTTTCTGAGTGGGATCCTAAATATCGTTGGTTTCTCTTGGCTTAGTGGATTCATTCTCCTCCTCCTCTGCTCTCTAACTTGATCGCTGTTTGCAAAATGATACAAAAAAACCAATGAAAAAACTTTATAAACATGCCTGTGCACTTACCGATGATTTTTTCACGTTGACTTCGATTTAATCATGATTTTTACTATTAAATCATGATTTTTTAGTAAGGAAAAAATTGCCGTAAAAATTAGTCAAAAATATAGGGGCTTTTGTAAAGATTTCTGTTTTCCCACCCCGGTTTTCAGTTTCACCTTATTTCTCCTATATAGTTAAATGCCCTTTACCATAGCCATACATTCAACCACTGAAAAAATAAATATTGCTGAAAACACAAATTCTGGAAATTTTATAGAATGCTGGAAAATGCAGAAATAAAAATCAGCAGGTACAAACAGCCATTTAACACATTTAAACACAGTAATTTTTGGTCAATGTGACCCTGGAAAAACCCCCTACAACTCTTGGGAAAAACCAGTTTGAGAGCTCTTCTTTATTTATGGAAAATAACTTTTTACAGTGAGAAAATATTAAGCAAAAAATCAACAACCAAATTTACAACTTATCTCTTTTTCCTGCCTCACAGTCAAGCTGGAAAACTGTTGTAAGAATGTACGCACTGTACGGACGACCGTACGAACTGTACGAACAAAACTCGATTTCTTTGTAGAAAATCAGCTGCCTCGATTTCTGTGCAAAAAAATCAGCTGCTTCGATTTCTGTGCAAAAACAAATCTGCCTTTTACTGTTTGCTCAGCAAAAATATGCCTTTTTCTGCTTGCTCATTCAGTTGTAAGGATTTGCTTAAATGCTGCCTTGGTATGTGTGCCAAGCTGCTGCCTCCTTCTCCTCGTCCAGAAATTTCCCTTGCCCTCTTGCTCTCTTTCTCTCAATCTGCTCATGAAAGAATGAATGATCTTTTTCCTCCCTTAATCCACCCCTAAGTGACTTTTGGGTGATCCCTAAATGATAAATCCAATGGCTGAAATAGATTTAGATTTATGGCTGAGATTAAATGCTCAATTATATCTCACTTTCTATTTTTTAATTCACCCCACTTTAATAAAGACCCACTTAGTCATTTATTTCCAAAGTCACTTTTCCTTTCTAATTTTTCATTGACTTTATAAAAGTCACCTTAAAATTAGACTTTAGTAACTTTATCACTTAAAGTCACTTTTAAATTAGATTTAACTTTATAAAAATTATGAAGTCACTTTAGGAGAAAAATTAATTTTTTTTGGACACTTTTCCCTAGGCCAAATATCAAAGCCTTAAGAAACCACTTGTCCTCCGGTACCAAATTTCAACACTCCCTCTTACCGAGGAAGGTGTTCCTCACCACACCCATCTTGTCTCTGAAGTAGACATGCTTGCCCCGTGGCAAGGCTTTGGTAAGAATATCTGCAACCTGCTCATCAGTGGAAATATACTCAAGCTTCACAACTCCCTTCTGAACATAGTCTCTGATGAAATGATATCTGATCCCGATATGCTTTGACCTGTCATGAAATACTGGATTCTCCGTGAGTTTAATGCAACTCTGATTCTCACAGTAAATCACTGAAGGTCTCAACGGCTAACCAAATAAGCCAAACAACATCTTGCGAAGCCAGATGGCCTCACAACTAGCTAGACTGGCTGCCATATACTCTGCTTCTGCTGAACTCAGTGCTACTGACTGCTGCTTCCTATCAGAAGCACAACCTGCTTAATCCCCAATCAGAATCAGTATAACCTACCAATCTCACTCCATCTCCCTGCCTGTAGTCTAGACCATAATCCACTGTACCCTGCAAGTATCGCAAAATGTGTTTTGCAGCCACCCAGTGAACCTTCCTAGGCTCACACATAAACTGACTCATCGTGTTGACTGCAAAACAAATATCTGGTCCAGTGTTGACTAAATACATCAAGGAACCAATTAGCTGCCTGTACAATGTGGGATCCACCAACTCGGAGTCCGAAGCATGAAGCTTCTTCCAGTTAGTAATCATCGGTGTCGACATGGGTCTACAATCCTCCATGTGAATCTACTAAGGATGTCCACAATATACTTCCCCTGCCCCAGGAAGAAATGCCCCTCCTCCTGCCACACCTTTAAACCCAAAAAGTAATGCATCAAGCTGATGTCCTTCATCTCAAACTCCGTCGCAAGATCTCTCTTGTAGTGCTCTATGAGTCTCTCTACACCTGTAATGATCAAGTCACCCACATACAGCACCAGAATGAGAGGCTCTTCACCTATCACAATAAAGTAAAGGTTCTGATCTGCCTCACTCTTTATGAAACCCATCCCCTGCAAATATGTATCTATCCTGGAGTACGAAGCTCTGGGAGCTTGCTTCAGGCCATAAAGGGCCTTCTTCAGTCTGCACACATGGGACTCCTTCCCATGCACCTCAAAGCCCTGTGGCTGCTCAATGTACACCTCCTCCTGTATGAAGCCATTGAGAAATGCGGTCTTCACATCCATCTGGTGGATCTTCCAACCCATCTCTGCTGCTATCGATATAATGGAGCGAATCGAAGTATATCGAGCCACGGAAGCGAAGGTCTCCTCATAATCAACTCCCTCTACCTGGGAGAACCCTCTAGCCACAAACCTCGCTTTGAATTTCTCAATGCCGCCATCTGCAGCATGCTTTACCTTGTAAGGCCATCTGGAAGTAACCACGGATTTTCCCTCAGGCCTCGGCACCACCTCCCAAACATCATTCTTCATGATAGAAGAATACTCCTCCTGCATGGCCTCTCTCCAGACTTGCTGGCTCGCTGCCTCCTCATAGCTAGAAGGCTCAGAGTCAAGGATGCTGGTAACCATCGCCATATAGCTACAAAATCTCTCAGGTGGTCTACTCTCTCTGACCGGCCTCTTCGGCTCGGCAACAGATGTGGCATCTCTCAAGGTGTCCTGAAGCCACTTGGGCTTCCTCTTCCCTGAGCACACTTCTCCCATTAGAGAATGAAACTTCTCCTCTTCATCATCAGAGGCCTAAACTCCTGACTGTCTGTCTGCTGTCCTCCTGCCTGTACCTGAACCTGTAGAAGCTGAGGTACCCTGTGAACTGTCCATCAGTGGACTCCCTAGTGAACTGCTCGGAGCACCACCCCTCTGGCTCGGCGAGCCACTGCTCACTGACGGACCTGACATCCTCGTAGATGTACCTCCTGATCCTCCTGATCCCTGCCCACTAGATCCCTGCGACTGACTCAACTACTGCTGAGGGTCTGGCTGATCCAGATACTCTAACTCCCGTGACCTCCTAAAGGCCCTGTCCTCCTTGAACTTCACATCCCGTCTGACAACAACTCTCCTCTATGCAGGAATGTAAATCCAAAAGGCCTTTGAGGTCTCACTGTAGCCCACAAAGATAACCCTTCTCTGCGGTGGGCTCTAGTTTGGTCCTCTTCTCCTTGGGTATATAGGAGTATGTAATGCATCCAAAGATATGAAGATGACCAATATCAGGCTTCTTCCTAGAGAAGGCCTCCTCCGGAGTCATGTGCCCCAAGGCACGATGCAGACTCCTGTTCTACAAGTAAACAACGGTGTTGCAGGCCTCTGCCCACAAGAACAATGGAAACCCCTGATCATGTAACATGGCTTTGGCAGCCCCTATGATGGATTTGTTCTTCCTCTCCGCAACCTCGTTCTGCTGGGGGTTGTAAGGAACAGTGAACTCCCTCCTAATGCCTGCCTCCACACAATAGTCAGCAAACTCTCCAAGGGTGTACTCTCCTCCATTGTCCGACCTCAAGGAATTGATCTTCCGACCTGTCTGTGTCTCCACAAGAGCTCTAAACTCCTGAAACCGCTTGAAGACCTCACTCTTGGTCTTCAAGAAATAAATCCAGGTCCTCCTGGAGTGATTATCAATGAATAAAACATAGTACTCATATCCAGTCAAGGGAACATGAGACATTTGACCGCTCACATCAGAATGAATCAAATCAAGTATCCCAGTCGCTCTGCTGTCACTGCTGGGAAAAGGGGATTTGGCAAACTTGCCCATCGCGCATCCTCTGCAAGTATCAAAGTGATCAGTGCTGAAATCTGGCATACCTGTAGTGATCTCTCGCAAGGTCCTCAAGGCTCCATGATACATATGTCCCATCCTGCGGTGCCAAATCTCACACTGCTCAGAGCTGCTAGCTCTGCTGTCGGTAGTACTGCTCAATGCCAAAAGGGGCTGGAATGCAAACTTGTACACCTTTGCATGGCGTACACCTATCACTCTAGCTGACTCAGCTGGAGTGCCCCTGGATACATCAACACCTGTCTTCCCTTGAACAGTATCTCATATCCTCTGTCCTTCAAAGCTGAGATGGATATGAGGTTCTTCCTCATCCCTTTCAAGAACATCTGTCACTTTCAAGGGAGGTTTGGACTCCCTCTGAAATGTCAGTGTCCCCACACCGACTGCTTTAACAATTCCGTCATCACCGAGTACTACCTCTATATCAGTGCCACTCTCTGAAATCTCAGAGAAGTACTCACGGACTCCTGTCATGTGACGTGAAGCCCCACTGTCCACATACCAGATACCTGAAGATGATCTGCTAATCGAGGGAAAAGCATGCTCCCTCTGAACTTGTGTGGCAGGTGATCCTGCACTAGAGGACTCACACGTAGTGAACGCAAACTCCCGGTCAAAACAACCTGCAAAATCCTCAACATCTGCTGAGGCTGCCAAGCTCTGGTCCTTCCCCTTCTTCTTCTTCTCCGGACACACAACTGCATAGTGTCCCATCTTTTGACAATTCCAACACTTCACCTTGGAATAGTCCTTCTGTGTGTACCCTGTTTACCTTTACCTATGCCTTTGCCCCCACCATTTCTTGTGGAAGCCTGCTTCTTCCCTTTGCCTTTCTTGCTTCCTGCCAATAGTGCTACATCCTCGTCCTACCCAACTGGCTTGGCTGCCCCAAGCTGACCTTTCCTGATCTCTGTCTGAATGCAATCATCCCAATACCTCTCCCATGTGGGAAGGGTCTCACGTGCACAAAGTTCATCCATGAACGGGGGAGGCCATTCACTGCAATCTACACCAACTCAGTGGGTTGAATGGTCTCTCCAATTGCTGCCAACTCATCTCTCACATTAGTAATCTTTGTGAGACATCCAGCTGCACTATCATTACCCATCTTAATGTTCTTCAGCTTCTCTTTCAGGACCATTTTCCGGTTCTCATTGGTACTCTGGTAGAGATTGGATAATGTTGTCCACATCTCATTGGCATTGCTCTTTCCTCTCACATTGTTGGCATTATGATACAAGTGTTGTCCTTGATGGCAAGATGACAGAATATAGTGCAGCAGGTCAGTAGCAAAGAATTGATGATCAGATTACAAAGATTGAAGAAAGCTGAGTATACACGCAGGTTCACTATATACCAAGTTGCGTACAGAGGCAGGTTATACGCAGTTTCACTATGTACCAAGTCGCGTATATACGCAGGTTCGCTATATACCAAGTAGGGTATACACGCAGGTTATACTCGCAAGTTCTCTATATACAAAAATGCGTATACACGCGAGATTGCGGATCAAAAGACGCATATGCGTATGCACGCTCATTCATGCAAAGAAAAGCGCGTATATGTTGGAAAACTTACCTTTGGTCCGTGACAGTTAGTCCTTGGAATTTGAACCTATGGTTTTGGACCATGTTACCTCGTCAGACGTGTTGATCCATAGTATTGAGTTGATGGTATTGGTTTGTTATGGTTTTGGACCATGGTATTGAGCAAGGCCTAAGACTATAAAAGGAGAAGAAGATCAATAGGTGAATGTATTGAGAAAGTCTTGAATATCTGATGAAGGATGAGATCTAGTATGTAGGTTATGGGTTGCTTGATCTAAGCTAAGGAGGGATCTCACAAGTTGATGGAGAACAAGATCTAAGGATAGATCGGGATCAAATGGTTTTTGAAATGACTATCTCTTATATGATTGATTATGTTTATTCTAGATCTGTATACTGAGGCATGTAATGATCTGAACTGGTTTATAACTAAGTTTGAAATCGCTGCAAGTCATGGTTTGAATATATATAGATCTTACGCGGGTTGGCTTTGGTAAAAAGCGCGTATGTACGCGGGTCTGGTTTGTCCAAGTAGCGTATGCACTTTAATGCATGATTTTGATGATACAGTTGATTCTGAATAGTGTTGCAGAGTTCGGGGTTCTGCTCTGTGTTCTGGTGAATACTTTTTGTTGACAGGGTTCAGTGATTCAGTATTGGGAGATTCAGAGATTGATAATGCTAGTGTTGATTGTTTGTGAGCTTCAATAATATTGATGGGTCCAGTGTGAAAATGTGATGAAACGTGGCCTTCAGATTTAGAGTTGTGTATCCAGTCTGAAAATTGATGAAACGTGGTACCTGGAGGAGAGAAGATTGTAGGTCGGCACCTACGTACTAGTATCTTAGCTTAGTTTACAAAAGAACTATGGGGGTTGTAGCTCCCTTCAGGAGAAGCTGGAGAAGGAGAGAGAGTTGTAGCTCTCTACAAGTTGCAGCCTGTGTACTGGTAAAGGACTGCACCATTACATTGTAAAAGAAGTTTCTTATTAAAGGAAGATAGAAACAAATTGCAGCAGGTGGTTTTCACCCACATTGGGTTTCCACCTTATATCATGGTGTTCATGTCTGCTTCTTGTGTGTGATGATCTGTTTTGTTTATTGCTTCTGTTTACTGTTCATATGGTCAATAAAGTTATGATGCATTATCTAAAGATCAGCATGTAATGAATTATCTGACTTATAAATAATTTGGATATATGCTAGTTACTTTAGACACAGTCGCGTATAAACGCGGATATACTTAACAGAAGTAGCGTATATGAATCTGAGTAAGAAAATGAAAAAGTTTTACTGATCTGATAATACTGATTCACTCCCCCTCAGAGTATTATTTCCAACAATTGGTATCAGAGCAGGGCCTTTGGTAGAAACTTGATCGCTTGAAGGAGATTCGTGGAATTGATTGGGGATTAGGCATAAGAAGCTCTTCAGATTCAGAATCAGATGAAAATGAACTATTAGGTATGAATTTGCTATCCTCTGATGTTCGAGCTATCTTTCCATATGGAAGAGATGAAAGTGATAGCGAAACAACTGAACTTGCTCTTATGGGTGAAGAAGAAAGATATCAAATAGAGGCAGAATTTAAAAGGCTTTCAGACATAATCAAAGATCAACAAAATCTTTTGAACAAAAGGGAATGTGAAACAACTGAACTTTCTCTTATGGGTGAACAAGAGAGATATCAAATGGAGGTAGAATTTAAAAGGCTTTCAGACACAATCAAAGATCAACAAGATCTATTGAACAAAAGGGAATGTGACTTCAAAGAAGAAACTACCAAACTGAAAGCCAACCTGAAGTTATTCACGGACAAATATCTAATGTTGCTACATGACAAACCAGAGGAAGAAAGCAAGATAAGGAAGTCCTACAAGGACAAACTTCAAAAGATGCATGATGAAGTAACACCTCTAAGAAAAGAAGTCAATGAAAACAACACAACAATCAAGAATCTCAGAGATAGATGCAGTGATTATGAAGGTCTTGAAGCTACAACCCTCACACTAAAAGAAGAACTTGAAGAAGCCAAAAGGAAGAATAAAGATCTACTCCAAACTATTGAAAAACATGAATCACAG
>APFE031700927.1:38466-74013 GCA_000404065.3 Pinus taeda | reverse complement strand
GGTCCTAAATGGATCTCGTAGGGGGTATAAGGTAACTTTCTTCCTAGAATCTCCATGCGAAATATACATATCACTGGAGCGACATCCAATATATGCATCGGTTGTAGCAAGCCATGGTCGACCCAAGATCAAGGGATGTCCTCCTAATGGATTCTTTGGCTAAAGCACAATGAAATCAATAAGATATTCCCAAGAATCTAATGATATGATCACATCGTCCAATACTCCTTCTGGCTTAATTTTAGATCTATCCGCTAATTCAAGCATAGTGGGAGTAGGGCGAAGATGAGATAACCAAATTTGATCCATCGTTTTCATAGTCATGACGTTAATGGATGCCCCCAGATCTATAAGAACATTAGAGACAAGGATATTACTAATCTGAACTGAGACAACAAGGTTTCTAGGATCAATATATTTTTGTATAGACACACATCCCATCATCAACTCTGTTGCCCTACCAACAAATTGAATGGTTTGGGGTTCCAATCTCTTCCTCCTGAGTTTCTTAAGACAAAGTTCCTTAATAATCTCGGTACAAATAGGGGTCTCTTTGATGGCATGGAGCAAAGGTATCTTGATGAAAAGATTTCTAAGCTTCGATGCCAAGATAGTCTCGGAAATAGGTTTACTTCTTTCCATTACTCGCCTGTCTGGGAAGGGAGGCTGGTTCGAAGAAGATGGCAAGGATTCAGAGGGTAAGGGCTGATTAGTGATATCTTTAGCATAATGATTAAGAGTTTCCTCTTCTTCTTTCCCTTCAATAATCACTCTAGGTTGCTTCTGATTTTCTGATGTTACAATCCTTCTCGATCTTCATTGAATATCATGAACCCCAAATGGAATAGACCGGTACTCGAATAAAGGTGGGTTTGTTACATAGATCATTTGCACTGCTTTATTATTGTTAGGATTGGGCATAGATTGAGCAGGAAACTGAGGAGCTCGAAAAGGTGGAGGTAAAGGTGACGGTGGAGTAGAATATCTTGGAGGTTGAGGCATTGAATAAGGTGTATGTGTAGATGGATATGGCTGCATGGGTGGTTGGTAGGAATATGGAGAATGAGTTGGCCCTCTCCAACCTTTTTACCATGTTTGAGAAGGTTGCCCTTGCTAATATTGGTTTCCATACTACCACTGCTGATTGGTGTTAGGATAAGAATATGCATGTGAATTATAACCAAAATAGTGTGGAGAAAATTCAGGAGCCATACCTGCACCTACCTTTTCCAATTTCTTTTTGCTCCCATAGCATACAAGTATTCAGCTTCAGGCTGTCCCCATGTAAATATAGATTTAAGTCCTGGTATAGAGGGGCATTTTTCTATGATATAGTCTTCTATACAAATAGCACACTTATTAGTTTCTTTCAAATTAAGTGGACATTCTTTAGGAGGATGTTTGTCTCTACATTTAGGATGGAAAATACTTAATGACTCTTGTTCCTTCATTATTTTTTGTTGAAATTTGAAAGAGTGGAACTATTTGGTAATAGTATCGATTATGTCAATTTTCATGTTCTCCATTTTATTTTCTAGTCCAATAATCATAGCATCAGTAGATTTGGTTTTCCTATTTCTATTTTGAGTTCCTCTAATGAATCTATATTGGTTTCTTGAAAATTTCCTGCATAATTCACAAATTTGTTCGAAAGTTTGCTGAGAAATATCACCTTGCCCCTAACAAATTTAAATTATTTCTAGCATTATCGGTAAGTCCTCTTAAGAGTAAAGTTCTAATAGTACTAGAATCAAGCTTAAGTTTCAACCTTTGTAAAATATACATAAATCTTTCTAGGTAGTCTTCAAGAGTTTCATCATCATCATGTATGATTATAAAAATCTCATCTTGGATATCCCGGGTTTTGCAATATTCTTGATCTTTAGACAAAAACACTCTCTTCATCTGATCCCAATAGGCTATAATGTTTCCTCCTAATCTCATAAACTAGCGCAAATCTAAGTCCTTGAGAGTAACATGAAATAATCTTAGCTTCTGATCATCAGTTGAATAATCATAACTTCTACACAAAATTTCAAACTCGAATACAAAAGAGTCAAGATCTTCATGAACTTTACCATGGAAATGAGGGAGAGCTGATGGTGGAATGTTCTTCATCTGCGCCACAGTATCAGGGTCCAGAATTGAAAACAGAAAAGTAGATTGTTCCCCACTTACATGGTTTTCATTAGTCCTTTCCCCATGATCTTCATGGTCTACCATTGTTTCCCTTTTTCTCCCAAGAGAATGAACCACACCTGAGCTGTTGTCACTAAAATCTAGGTGGATTATTCCTGCATGATGGGTTTGAATTGGATTTGTCTTCCTGCTCACAGAAGGAGACCCAATATGAGAACTGTTTTCAGAATTCTTTCGGCCCTTAGTGGGCTTTGAACCCATACCTTTTCTAGGCATTCATTTCAAAAAAGAAAGAAAAATAACAAAACAATTTCTAATAAAAATGCTATCAGAAATCAATCAACACCAGTAAAATTTGTTCAAAGAAGCTTTTCAAAAAATATTGCAAAAATGAACGAAAAATTACCACTATTGTATAATTAGAAAATTCTTACCAAATCAAAGCACCTCCTCGGCAACGACGCCAAAATGTTGGGTGTAGGAATTACACTTAAGCAAACTCCTCAACACTTAAATTGTCAACCCGAGGGATTCGTAAACTTAGAGACAAAGCACAGACAATGCCAGAGATGGTATGAATATTTCTAATGTCAATCCCTACTTTATTTAAAGGAAAGATTGCAAAATCAAACTAAAGAGAGAAAAAAGCAACTTGAACCATCAAAATAATCTAAGACTAGAACAAGGAAGAATGCATTTGCAAAAGAGATTTAGAAAGAAAGGGGCAATCACTCTAGCTAACTATTGATCAACTACTGAGTGTGTGTTTTTATTTAGCAGAGACACTTTAGCAATCTCATCAGATGGGCCCTTAAAACTTGCTTATGTAGAGATTTCCTTCTTGCACTAATTTGTCCTGCACTAGTGCAATCTGCTTGCACTGGTGCAAGAACAGAGATCTATGCAAAGGGTATAAATGTGTCTTTACTGAAAGCGTTTTTACTTCCTGCAAGGGCTTGAAATTTTTTCAGGTTCAGAGCATTCAGATCTCATAACAGGAAACTAGTTCTTGCACCAGATCAGAGGTTCTTGCACTTAGTATTTAATTCTTGAAATAAGTGTTAATTACTGCAAGTGTTATCAAATTGCACACATAAAAATGAATGTTTCTGAATTTAACAAAGTGCAGAAATAAAGAAACAATCCATATAGTCTATCCTGTCATAAAGTGTTAATGAAAGCAAGAAAATTGTGAGAAGCAAACTAGAAAGGCTTGTTGTATCATACCAACATGCACTGGTGCAGGTTCATTTCTCCTGCTTGGACCAGGAGGGGAAGCCAATCAAATAGATCTGCAGAAAATTAATAGCACACCAACGTGCACTGGTGCAGGTTTAGTTCTCCTACTTGGACCAGGCGGGAAAACCAATCCGAAATCAGGTACAAGAAAATGAATAGCATACCAACGTGCACTGGTGTAGCTTTATTTCTCTTGCTTGGACCAGGTGGGAAAACCAATCTGAAATCTAATGCACGGAAATGAAATTTAACAACTTCACATAGTAGATCAACTTTCACTCAGACAAGAATGCATGTGATGGAAATTAAATCACACTTGTCAATATATAAACATAAATTACAAGAAACACGAAAATAGGGTAAACATGCTGGGTCGGTTGGGCCCTAGCCAACCACCGCATTTCCCTTTCAAATAGATATGCTGCTCAACACTTTATCAATTCATCAGCTTTCAAACACAGAAATATGATTTATGAAACATGAGGCAGAGCTCCCTTCTTATTAATTCATAGAGGCAAATACATGCGTGAATACCTAGTCCAGCCCAAGTTTGTGCAATAACAAAATACAAGCCTGTTACCACCTCCCTGGTTATATCTCTGTTCTATACAAACTTCGTCAAAAAAACTATCGCGTCCTATTTAAATTCCTCATTATATAGATCTTTGGCAGAAGGCCAAAAAGATCATTTAACCAATTAAATAACCAATATACAGAATTTAGCTTTCAGCCTTCAAAATTAGGCAGTTTAACAAAACTGGCCATAGCCAATCTCCAATTGTTTGTTCTTCATAAATCCTATCTCAGCTAACTTTGATCGACGTTGCTTTCGTCGATGAAGCTCAACTGCCTTCAAATCTATCCTATTGCCGTCGCTGAGGTAGTGCAAAAAGAGGTGGTGATCAAGGAGGTCCAGATCTACTGCAAAGATTCGTTGTGCTGGCATTGGTGCAAGATCTAACCCTATACTAGGATCAACGGCCATAGTGAGCACTTGACTACCAAACAAACATTGCATATATCGATAAGTTACAAGAGTGATTATAAGCAAGAAATCATGTAATAAATAATTAATTAATGCTAAGTTAAGTTAAAAATATGAAATATAAAGTTCATCAAAAATATGTCATCGTTCTTGGACTAGTGCAAGATGAGGGTGTATAAGAGAGGTAAAACAACAGTAAATGGTTATGATTTAGGAAGGGAGAAATGGCCAAAAGAGAGAAATTTAGGGGGCTAACATGCACCTATAATCACCCTAATGCATGGGAAAATACCTCTTACATCAACAACATAAGGGTAGAATCACTCTCCAAAAGCCAACCCCTTGCCTATGGATGATAGTAAATATATAGGTGAAGGAGGTAGTTCATGAATTTTTATCCTTTTACCAATTAGGGCTTGAGATCCACTCTTGATGGGAGCGTGAGATCAAGGGATAAGGGATGACAAATCCAAGGTAGGATAGGATAGGATTTAAGAGTTTTATTTGAGCTAAATGGTTACAACATATCCTGGAAGCTTCTAGAAGAAGAGGCTTCAAGATTCTTTATCTTTTTCCCAAATTCGTAGAACCAGCACAAGTGCACAGTGGAGCAACATATAGGTGATCGACACAATCCACAATGGAGTAACCTGGTTGTCAACGTTGTCCAGTAGGAGGCCAGGGAGTGTTGGTCCTTAAAATGACTGAAACAAGGTGCTTATAGGCATAACTCAAGGATAAGAATGAGTCTTGCTTAGGGATTTGTGGTATGATAATGAGAAGGAGGTAAAAGGATGTTGATTGATCGAGTTGAAGGGCTATTGATTAGATGTGACAAAATGGCCTATAACAGATTGCCTCCTAAAGTGCAAAGTCAAAAATGATAACTAATGACTGAAGTGCTTTACCTTATGACAAGTCGGGATCAAGAACAACTGGAGAGATCATTATCTGTTACAAAAAAATTATTACATAATCCAATCATTACATGTACAATGACGAAAATTTCCACGGAAGACTAATGGTGGACACATGACTCGATGAATGTTTGTATAATCATATCCATCATAGATTGTGATCTTGAATTACTCCTAGAATCACAACCCGAATAGATGAAACTAGATCTGGGGTCTTCTATCTTGTTCACATGACCAAACAATGTATGTGTCTAACCATCTGAATCAACGAGCTACAGTCGAACATGGTAGACACCATTGGCTAATGGTGTAAGTTGTTAATAGACGTGAGAGAAACCACCAATGATGTTAATGGTTCCCAAGGTACTCTAATACAATCTATATGGTGTGAATAAATGAGTTGATGTCAAACACCACACAAAATATTTCGGTCGAAGGCCAATAATGAAAACCTGTCACCACGAGCGAGGAAGAGTTCCATTGATGTATGAAAGCACGAAGGTACCAAAGGATGTTTCTAAGTCAAATTCATATATAATGAATTGATGTCATCAAGAAGTGACCCGTCATAAGAGGGCCTTGATGTATTCCATGTCAACGACATGAAATAGGTATGATGATTTGAGATAGAATGATCAGAATTATGTTGATACGGAACTGGATCAAGAAAGACAGACATGGAATGAAGGTTTAAGAGTATTGTAGTGAATATTAACTAAATGACTTCTCTCGAACGGAGTGGTGACACTGAATGGAGTTGGCAACATTAACCCAAAACAAAAGTGGATGCTTTGAAATGATATGATAAACCAAAAGACAAGTAGAATTCCCAACCCAACACCTAAGGAGATGAAGTAGAAGAGTTTTGTTTTCAAGAGCAACTCACTACCATTAAAAAAATGGAGTACCCTGTTTTACCAATTTCCCCAACCATATTGGTCAATAGCTCTTTATTTTTTAAGAAGCTTGAGGAGGATAACATATTCTTGATCTGTAAGTCCATTTTTCATATGAATCCCTCTGAGAATATTTAAAGAATCCAGAGGAGTGGTACGGTCCTGTCATGAATGACGAGCCCATCATTGTTTGATGTTTTAACGAGTCTAGCGAAGGTATAACTCGGCATCTTTTTCATGTTTATAGAGTTTGAAAAAGAGGCGGAAAAGAAAACTGTAGATGTTCCTTTTCATAGATAGTCCCTTAGGTCCAAAAAGGTAGAAAATAATATCCAAGAGAACCTCTTAGCCATGTTTGACTAAGGTATTCCTTTTTCATAGTTAGTCTATCTAAGTCCAGAAAAGGGTTAAACTTATACTTAGGATACATATTTTCATTTACTTTTATGACTTCAAAAAGACAAGTTCTTGACAATCTTTTCAAATTTTGGGAGTCTGAAAATAGCTAAAAGAGGACTCTAGGGGAGTTACCTTTTCGTAACTTTACAGAGTCCAAAAAAGTGATAAAAGTATACTCGGTCAAAATGATCTGTTCAAAGCAAGGCAAAATCCATCAAAAAGTTTTCGACCTACTCCAAACATCACAAAAGGATTAAACATACTTGTTTCATGGTAAAAATAGGTTTTTACTAAGTCAAAACATTAAATGTGAATAAAAAAATGGAAGAAACAACCATGATTACCCAAAATGACTATTCATATTTACCATTTCAGAGTTACCTTCAACAATGAGAATTTTGAGTAGTTTTTTCCCTTGATCTTCTACAACTAATCGTGGTCAATCCGGTCGATCATTTCAGGTGTCGTCACTTTCAGGTAGGAGCTAAGACCTTTCTCTTTCAATTAATGGTCCCACTTTATGATTTCATACAAATTTTTGGTATTTTTGAGGTTCTTGGGAGTCTAAAATTTTTCCCTAGGACCAACGTAGGTTTAGGGAGTCGAAAACTACTTTGCACCTAAGTGAGGATACATTGCAACTAGGAGGTGCAACACTTTCTCTTCTTCTTTTTGGGTTCGTTAGGCGCAAATACCAAATTTGTTTTCGAGTCTCCCTTCAAATTTTCTGAGTTTTTTTGCATGGAAAGGATCTTAATGAGTCTCCCTTTGATGTTTCATGTATTCATTAGAATAAAATGGCTTTCATTTTGAGAGAAACAAAACACAAAGAATAGGATTTAAATGCAGCTAATGATCTTGCTACCATCGGACACTAAAGGATTGTGGGTTGTTGAAATTTTTTTAGCTTCTTGGTATGAGGAAAAAAATGGAGTTGTTGGAATATCTTGTTCATTCCTAGGATGTGCAAGCACAGGAAGTCCAGCTTGGAGAGCGTATTCTCGAGATCACAATAGATGACATATTTTCAGACTAGTTTATCTAGGAGAGGTGTCTGCATCTCTCTGCTAGGTAGGAAGAGGGGTGGAGAAATAGTGAAAGACTATATCATTACTATTGCAGACCTTGATCCAAACCAACTACAGATGGAAAGATCAGTATAAAATATGTAACATATTTTCCCTTATGAATGATCTTGTTCATTATCACCAAATTGGACTGCTTTAGAGCCAAAAATATTCAATTGGAGTGAGGGGTATTGGTCAATATGAAAGAACAACTTACTAAAGAAAGAGAGGGAAAGTTGAAAAAAATTCGATACAGTTCCATCTTAGTCTCTTTTTCCCTAGAATGGATTATACTACTTCAACTTCAACATATTACACTTGAGCCCATTGATCTAAGGGTACCACAGATGAGGAGGTGGATAAATCATATATCACGACATGAAGGTTCATTGACAATTATATTTTCACTAGCCTTCTTTGGATCGCTATGCATAGAATTCATTATGGTCAATGATTATCTATACATAGGGATGGACTTTCGTGATGACCAAAAGCTCGTGCTTCTTGAGGGTGAGCGATGGGATGTTATAGGTGAGATATTTCAACCATTTGAAGTTTTGAAGGTTTTACGTTTTTTTGTGTTTTTTATGTTTCTGAGACTTAAGCTATTGATTTTTCATGCAAATATTAGGCCTGTTCGACCGATAGGTGCTTCATATCTCCATCATGCAGAAGAATAGCCACAGGTTGTTGCAGTAGGATGGGATTTTCTATGAGATCTAAATGTAGCTGAGATCCTCACTAAGGTGGAGCATGACATGGAGGGGTTGACTCATGGGATAGATGAGACTACGATCGAATAGCTCCCATTGTGACTTCAGCAACACACAATCGAAGTGCCTAGCTGTATTGGTAAACTATTGCTCAAGATAACTCATGTAGTGGCTTGTTTTCATGACCACATTGATTAATCTACTTAGATATTTTCATGTAGTTTGTATATGGGCCGTGTGGGCATATGGCCATCTCAAGCACAAATTTTGTAAAAGCAAAGTTTATATATATATAATAATATATATTATATATATATATATATATATATATATATATATCTTCACTGTTTCCGTGTTCTTATTGTAGTTTCAAGGATGTGATGTGTATTGAACTTTATTTACATCTGTTGCAAATTTTTACCTAAAACATGATTAGAAAGTGCATCTGTCAATGTATTCATTTTTCTAGAAATGTGTTCATATTGTATGAAATTGAAATGTCTTTCTAGAAGACGAACCCTTAAAAACATACACTAGATGGTAGGACTTCTAAGTGAATAAATATTAGTAACTTGTAGTACCATGAGTTGTGAGTCAAGTCTGACCACTAAACAATGGATACCATGTGAAATAACATCATATAGTAGTTCGACCACTGCGCTATACTCGACGACATTGTTGGTAGAGTGACCACTACAAATCCCTTATCAACTCACTAACTCGCCACTTGGAGCAAAGATAGCCCATCCTGCAGAGAATAGGTTTTGAGTACTAGGACTAACACCATCAACATAACCAAAATATGGTTCAAGGGATGCCAACATATGCAAACAAAACGTAAAAGGAATCATCAAAATCCTTAACGTAAAAGGAATCATCAAAATCCTTAGGAAACTCTAAAGAGACACATTGCAAACACACCCAACGCACTTATATATAGTATGTACACAATGTTACTATGCATGAGATGAAACATAGTATTTTTTAAGGTACAAACCATTCAAGAGTAATTACCGTAACATACCAGTGTAATTACAATTTATAACCTATCACGTAGCGTATGGGCCCATAACTAATATACACATCAAACTTAAATAATAACATTAGAAAAATATATAGTTTTCATTTCGGATCCATTACTCTCTTTTTCTTTCCAAAAGTATGATGATCCAATCGACTATTCCAAAATGTAAATTCAATGTGTCGCTTCATCACCAAATCGTGGAAATGGATGTTGAGGATATCCTATTTTTCAATCCCAAAATGAAAGCAAACCAAATGGAATATATTTCGACTTCAAAAAATATGGGGGAAAATTGAACCCTACTAATGCTGCTATTATATTTCAAATATCTGCCTATTCATGTAAATTTTATGGTCAAAAGAGGGTACGCAAGTAATTTTCTAAGAGGATTAGATTACTCCGTGGCCTAGTTTAATGTAGCTCTGCAATTTTCCACACTGCCCGCCAAGAAAAGACAATAATCTTCACTATCTGAACTTCATCCGTGTTTCATAAGCTACTACCAAGTTTGTGGATTGCTACTACCTTGTCTATACATAGAGCGTGTGACTCGCCTGCACTATCCATGAATAAAAGCTAATCAAGCTCATTTGCAATTGATATCGCTGAGTTTCAGTAGTGTTTGATTATTGTATTGTGTTGTACTAGTGTTTAACTTGCTTCATGGTCTTAGAAATGGGGGAAGAACAATAACAATTTCGGTTTCAGTTGCAGCAACTCTAGCTTTAGGATTACTGGTTTATCTTCAAGGTATATCATCATCATCATATTCATAATCATAATAATATCACTGCATTCACATACATGCTTGTTCATACAGTTTTAAGTTTGGGCTTTTATAAAATTTCGGTTAATTTATTAATTTATTAAAATTATGAAGTAGGATTTCCTTTTTAACATGAAATTTTATATATTAAGTTTTAAATATATTGTTTTGGAAAATTTAAATTTTATGAATATTTTATTAAAAACTATATTCTATGAGATTGATAATTTTTTAGAGTGAACTTTTTCGTGGCTCTCTCCGTCTTTTATTTTTTATTTTTTTTTAAAATGAATATGTGGTATAATTTCTTATTGATTATTAGTTTATATATAATTTTTTTAATATATATAATTAAAATTATTTTACTTATGTGTAATTATTATAAAAGAATAATTTAAATAAATTTATATTAATAATGTTTATATGTGAATGGTACAGGTTTATTTTTGATATAAACTATTTTTCTTATACATTAACTAATGATACATCAAAGAATATTTCAATTTGCTATACAATACACGGAAACAATAAAGAATAAGGGTTTCTTTTTTCCATTGGAAGTCAAATATTTTCAAACTTAGAGTCAAATCAATAAGTATTTCTCTTTCCTATCGAATATACTATATGAGGTGCATACATGATCTCTTGCACAATAACAAACTATCTTCAATTAGAAATTATAGCGAATAATTAATATTTAATAAGTAACTCATATTTCTATCCTAATTAAAGAATAATCTAGAAGAAATGCTATTTAACAGATAAATCAATGTATAGTTTTCTAGAGATAGAATATTTGTTACCATGATGACTTAGGTTCATTTCATGGTGGCCTTGCTTCAACCTTTCTTAATGCTTTTGGACATTATCCTCGAAATCCAAAAGAACTCCAACAATTTTAATAGAGAAGTTGGTTATAAATTAAATCATTCTTGGAAACCTATTATCCATTGGCATCCTTATTAGTTTTCTCTTCTCTCCTCTCCCTCCCACTTTTCCCTGTTCTTTCCTTTTCCTCCTACCCAGCCTCCCTTTCTCATCTTTAGTCACTTGGTTCCAATTTTGATGGTTCTGTTTTCTACCCTCTTACCACTTTAACCCTCCACTTTGTTCTTGACTCATGTGTGTGTATATATATATCTTTTATTCATTTATTTGATTATATTTCTCATTTCCTTCCTCCATCCTTATAAGGATTTTCGCATTTTTCCATTCATATTAATATCCTAACAAATCAATTTGATTCTTTAAAATTATTTCTTTATTTATTCTACTCTTGCCCCATAAAGCATCATCTTTATTTCTTTATTTATTCCACTGCTCTTTTGTTTTGTTTTATTTTTATTTTTTATTTTTTAGTTAATTCTTTGACTTGACCCTATGCTTATTAATTTGTAATTAACCATTAACGGATAATTGGTTTCTTCCCTCTATTAAAGGTCTCTAATAGCATATTTGTGACCATTCAATTTTTTGGTCCTTACTGATAGGTAGAGTGTCCACTCAAAACATTGGAAAGGATTAAAAGCTCCTCTACACAATTTCATCCATAAAAATACTGTCAATATGTCATGCATGTTAGGCGTAGTTGATACATCAATTTACTACATATTGACATTATTTTTCTGTGGGTGTATACTGTGGTTGTGGGGGATTACTAACAATAAAGTTTCCATCCTCTTCTCCTAGACCCATTTGATTTGCTACATGTTTTGCTTTCATGGAATAATATGAGCTAGCAAGATACCAATAACCTCATTTTTACTTAAGTGTCTTAGGATGTGACAAGTTGTCTTCAAACATTTTTTTACTCATTGGTTTGGACCAGATGACTAAGAGGAGGAATTGTTACCCTCCTACCCATGTTCAAATATCACTTGTGATAAATTTTCTCCTTGTACATCAATTGGGGATAACAAAGTAATAATAATTTAACTGTCACGTAAATAAATGTATGAGGTTGAGGAACCAAAATTTTCCACTCTCAAGATAATACCAACTTGACAGGAACATTATAGATTTTAAGAAGTGGTGCCATACATTTTAAATACAATAAAAAAGTGATTTGTACAATTAAATGACATTAAAATAACATAAATTTTACATCTTTAATGAAAACTATACACTTAAAAGTTAGTTTTTAGAAAAAAATAAAAATAACAACAAGAATTATAATTTTTTTACAACTTTTGGATCAATGTTGAATTAATTCAGAAATAGGTTTCATATACAACTAATACAAGCCTTAAAAGTTTTTCCATATGGGGTGATAACAAAGCATCATGCAAACAATCTTGGGCATACACTCCCTCTGCTACCAAGCACCATGTGCTCTTTTAGCAACCACTTTAGCAATGATCTCATGTAATTGGGGTATAATGAAGGAAGTGGGTTGAGAGTTACATGTGACATGAATCTTGGGAGGATGGGGAAATAATGTTTCAAGAAATGAAACTCTCACCCAACATGTGGAAGCTTGTTCATTACATGTAGCCCCATATGTAGAGTAAATCAACTCATTTATTCAAGGCCTTCTACATGACAATATTTCTCTCTAGTAACTTTTTTATTCTTATTCTTATAATTTGGTCTTTGTTTTAAGGTCCTCTTATTTTGGAGTAATCTTCATTCTAATACATGAAGGAAGATGTTGTTTTTGAATGGGCTTATTGGGAGGATGACTAGGTGGATCATATTATTTTTGTAATGCTCCTAGCCTCCCACTAGGAGATACAACTAAGAACCACCACACTTAAAAAGCCCACAACTACACTACTAGCAGCACCACACTTAAAAACCCCAAAACTACACTACTAGAAAAAACACACAATTACTACATGGGAGTGAAAACCCTAAACTCTGATAAAGGCCAGATTTACACATTTAATTCATAATTTTAAATTGTATAGCGGGAATGCCACTTAATGATAAATTAATGATGACATAGTAACACAAATGTATGCAACACAAAATATAAAGAAATTATAATTATTTGCACAAAATACCTAATTTTAGGGTTTTAACCATGAATTCATAATTACAAGAAATAGTAATAGAAACAAATGTCATAAAATAACCATGACACTTGTTCATAGATTTCAAGCACCATTCACTCTCGGGTTATAACTCCAAAGGAAATGGTAAATCAGAACAACTATATTTTCATGGCCACAGTGCCAACCTAACAATCATGTTGCTTCAAGAACCCTCCAAGCCACATTAATTGCCAAGATGCAAACTCAACTGTTGTGATTCCCTAAAACTATTTTTTTCTTAAATCACTGTGAATTATTATTTAAATTAAGGATCCTAAAAAAGTGCCATACATTGTAATAAATATTGCAGGCAATTTGATTTCAGTAATAACAGGAGGTTTTCTGCATGCTATGAGATTAAGAGAGATCAAGCTAAGTGCAGAATTACCCGAAGAAAAATGAAAATAATCTCAAATTACAAAAGCATAGGTAGATGTGCTATAGTGAGGCCTCCAAGCGACATTAATTGCCAAGATGCAAACTCAATTATTGTAATTCCCTGAAACGTTTTTTTTCTTAAATCACTGTGAATTATTATTTGAATTAAGAACCCTAAAAAAGTGCCATACATTGTAATAAATATTGCAGACAATTTGATTTCAGTAATAACAGGAGGCTTTCTAGTTTTCTGCCTGCTATGAGATTAAGAGAGATCAAGATGAGTGCAGAATTAGCCGAAGAAAAAAGAAAATAATCTCAAATTACAAAAGCACAGGTAGATGTGCTAGAGTGAGGTTGCGTCATGACATTCTAATATTGAAAGTGAAAAGAACATCTAGATATATAGGACATGGAGGCATGAGGGATAAATTTCTATAAAATCACAAACCACATCAATTTGTATGGCCCGTCTATTCATAGGTTCATCTCATCATCATGAATGTTTTGATCAGATAATTGTCAAATCTCATAGTACTATTTTTATGACATTATTGTCATGTAGTCTTGCGCATTAAGCATGTGAGAATTTTCATTCCTTTCCATTTACTCCTTTTTTTGTTATTAAACACTCATATATTTTCAACGTGACGTAGCAGTATGAAATCGTTTAAAGATACGATGCCATTTTTTTCATCCCTTTCATGTATAGTATGCGGAATGTGAACAATAAAGATGACTCCTCGTGACAATCTAGAACTCGCAGGACTTCAAAAAATTGGATTTTAACGGTTGCGTGTAGAGGTTTCTTTTGAATATAGCAGAAACTTTATGGGAGTGACGGACATGAATACAACTTTAGGTGTTAGTCTTTACTCAAATTGCATTCAACATACAACCAAATTAGAGTTTTGAAAAACCAAAAAGTGGGAGGAATATCGAGTGTCACCGACCGCTACGACCATAAATCAGTGGCATCACTTTCTTTGTCACTGATTTTGGTTGAAGGGAATTTTTTTAAGTGTGATAGAGATCGATAAAAAATATTTCTTATACACTAAATTTGAACATCTAAAATTGTAATTATGCTTTAAATTTCTGTTAATTCACGTAAATTTTTGGCCAAAAGAGGGTTCGCGGGTAATTTACTGAGAAGCCAATTTTTTAAAAGTTTGATAGCGATCTTATACACTAAAATTAAACATCTAAAACTGCAATTATGCTTCAAATTTCTGTCAATTCATGTAAATTTTATGGCCAAAGGAGGGTTCGCAGGTAAATTACTGAAAAGATTAGCTTACTCCATGGCGTGGTTTATTGTATCCTTGGAATTTTCCTGACAACACCCCAAGAAAAGATGATAATATCATATATAATTATATAATTTCTAAGTGCATCCTATAACTCAGTATGATTCTCTTTCCTAATCTCTTTCAAAATAAAAAATAAAACTATGTGGACCAATAAAAAGAAAAATATCATTATCTATATATATCTCAAAATAAATCTATTATCTAAACCAAATTTATTTATATATTATACAAAAAAATTATATGCAAAAACATATAAATAGTATTATTATTTTACATTTTGGCTTTTTTTAGATATATGTTTTTAATCTATTTTATGTAAAAAGTGTTAGAGATTTGGTGTAATTGCAAGGTGTAATCTCTTTCAAGGCATTGAACTGAAAAGATGAAATTAAATTATATCTATTATATATAATATATATTATATATATATATATATATATATATTATATATATATATATATATATGGAATCAAATTTCTTGAGGTGAAAACTATTTTTCAATTTTTACACTCTAAAACAAATTTACACCTTGAAGGCTTTGATCCCTATAGTACTTTGTAGATCTGTAGTTAAAATCGAATTATTTTACACATTTACAATAATTATGAAAATTTATATATTTCTTTTAATATTTTATAATGTTTATCTATAAATTAAATAAGTTTCTATTTTTTTTATATAAACTATTTTTTCCTATGCATTAGTTAATGCTACAAATGATGTTTTTGACGGCACATAAAAGCAGTAAGATATTTTGTTTTTGTGTCGTTTTATTCCTCATGGGAGCTTAAATATCATCATGATTAAATTCAAAAATAAATGAAATAGTATTTCAATTTTTCATCCAAGACACTCTATCAGGTGCATAGATTAACTAATGAACTCATGGATAATGAAAATCTACTTTCAATTAGAAATCATATTGGATAATTAAAATCTAATAGGTAAATACCATATTTCTATTTATAATTTATAATTAAAAGCAATGGAGGAGAAATAATATTTAACATGTAACTCCATTTTATAGTCTTTTCCACACATAGTATATTGACCATTTCAAGTTGTTGGCAGGGATTTCATCCTTATTAAATCCCTCCACCAAGATGAGGTTTGGGTTTTCGATGAAGATTTCAACCTTATTAAATCCATAGAAGAGAAGAAGGGGTGGGCAAGGGAATCAAAAGAATTGATCCTAAGGCACAACAATTTTCTAACCATTTTCATCAACTTCAAGTGGACAATCTAAATACTATTAATAGTGTGTATACTTGGAATAACTGTAGGGGAGGGAGACATCAGGTATCTAGTAGACTGGATTCATTTGTACTATCTGAATACTTACGTGAACACAATCATTTTCCTGAATTTGTTATTCTGCCAAAGATTAGCTCAAACCACTAGCCAATTCGCTTGGATTTAGCTTGAAAATGGCTCCTCGTAATCAGCCCTCTAAATTTGAAGGATTTGGCTACAATATCTTGATTTATGGTCCAAATCCAAAAGTTGGTAGGAAGAATTGTAGGTCCAAGAACAAAATCATATGCATATCTTGTACTTAATCTCAAGGAATTTAAAGTCAAACTTATAATGGAATAGAAAGGAATTTGGTCATATCTCCAAAGAAAACATGCCTTGGAGACCTGCATATAGCAAGTGAAACAACATATCATTATGAATGATGCACTGATGCCTTGATAATGGAAGAAGGAAAACTCATTAACAAATAAATAAAATCTGCAAGTCCATTGCTACCCTCTATATATATTTTCTATGGAGAGGAGCTAAGAAAGAAAAAAAATGGTAAATTGTTGGTTGGGAAAAGATTTATGTTCCCAAACTGGCTTGGGGGTTTGGGACTGAGAGACTCGAATATCTTGAACATGTCATTGGGAGGTAAACTATGGTTGAGGTGGCTTTAGGGAGGCAATGAAATTTGGAAATAATTTGGGACGTGAAATATTATCTCATAACTTCTTAGTTGGAAAATTTAAGAGCTACAGAGTATCCCTTAGGCTCCTCAATATGGAATTTAGCATGTGAAAACTATATTCTTATCCAAAGCCATGCCTTATGTGAGATTAGGAATGGCCATGCCACTCTCTTCTAAAAAACACTTGGAAATAGATGTCATGGCTCGGGGACCATGGGGAACTCCGAGGGCTAGATGAATTTACTTTAGAGCAACAATACACTAGAATAAAAGATTTATGGAAAGAATAACCTAATTATATGATTTGGAGAGGGTGGAAAATGATAGAGGATTGGCTCACACACCCAACCTTTAATTCTTGGCCCGTTCTTGCTCAAGGGTTACAAAGTCATCAAATTAACATTTCTGAAGGCCAGGATATAGTTAAGTGGGGTTAGGAAATTGTTGTAGTACTACAACCCCCTCCAAAGTTTACCTATCTTCAAATTATTAAGACTCCTTATGATCATGCCATCCTTTGTTTTAAACCATTAATGTAATGCCTTAATCAATCTTGCCTTCATTTCATACTGTGCAGTCCTAGAGGATAATAGGGTCATTCCTTAGCCCTTTAATTGGTGACCTACAAATTCCCCACAACCTCCTCCTAATTCAATTTTTCATTGCACAATCACAATGCCAAACCATGTCACCCGTGTCTCCTAGACTTGCCCATTATGTAGGGCATTGCCTCTTTCTCTTACTATTATGTAATGAACACTTCTAGTGCCAATACCTCCATCTCTTATCTCCTGACTCTGCGCTCTGCATCCAAGAAGGCGCATCTATCAGCCTTTGCGCACTATCCCATCATAGTAAGCACCTTACATGAGAAAATAGGATAGAACAAGTGATTTTGGGGACTGATGTTGTCATTTCATGAGTGAAATTCATTTGTAGGTGGTATCATCCTATCATGGCAAGATGATGCTCAAGGAGGTCATCAAGAAGAGGTTCTAAAGAGGACACTTTTGGAGATAAGACACAAAGATGCTATGATGTAGGAGAAAATGAATCTTGGACCATCACAGAGAGATGACAACTCATGTTGAATTAGAAGGTTCTAATAATTATCCAAAACCTTTGGATGGTAAAGACAAAGTACAAGTCAAATCATTCATGAAGATTTAATACATAGCAACAAAGTGAAGAGCTTGGCATTGATACATTACAATGAAGTCCCATGTCACAGTTGCCAAATTGTAATTTTTTAATGTGTCAACACAGGAGTGTTGTTTTGTCACATTATTGGAAAATGTAAAATGTGTGGAATCCCAAGGGTCACACATGGAATATGAAGAGTCACTAGGAAGTCTAAGAGTCGTGTAGGATCTCAAAAGTCACATGGGATGTCAAGAGTTATGAGGGAGGTTAAGAGTCATATAGGAGGTGAATAATCACATCATTTGTTATAGATAAACCCTCCTAGCCTAGGAAAATGACTTTTCACCTTGACTTCTCAATCTAGTCATATGAGAGAAGATCATTCTTTGGATAAGCAAGTTGTGGATTAATGTTCCACTATTGGGGCTAGTATTGCATCATTTTAATTGTGTACTTGTAACTTTCACTTAATATTTAAAGCTCCAAGAGTTGACACACTTTCATGCATGTATCATGGATGTTGTAAGACTATTACCTTAATGTTTATGGTATATGTTTATGTTCATCCATGCTAAAGAGAATGAACTATTTCATTGGATTTGGTATACATCTTGTTGAATGTGCATTGTTACTTGCATTCATGATCGTTGTTGCGCCGTGATATATTTTTCAGGTTAATTAACGACCCATTCTATTCTCCTATGCATATTTATTAGGATATTACTATTAATTTTCTTCTAAGGACTCACTTTCTCTCTTCTTTCCTATGAAAGTACCTTATATACATTGCATTGTATGCTTAATGGTGTAAACTTACTTTCTTGTTTCAAAGGTTGTGTGAACACTCTCTTATGTTGTTTATTGCAGGCAAAGAAAATATTTAAGTTATGGTAGTCGAGACTATCATTTGGATAGGTCTTGTAGAATTTCCTGCAAATTCTCTACAAATCTACCTTTGAGATCTATGTAGAAAATTTTACTATAGATTAGATTGATTATGAAATGTACTAAAGAAAAATACTTAATCTACTTCTACAATCAAACATGCAAAAGCTTAATCAATTTGAGAAAGATCAATCGGAACAGATATAACAGAAGAAGAATAAATCATGGACATGAAACACAGAAGAATACACTGGCGAAAGCCTCAGCTAAAAACCCCACTATCTGTATTATCATACAAGTGGAAATATCTTATGGTTACACAAAGCTTTAGCTCTCAAGCTATCCAGCTCTTAGTATAATCCCTCACTACTGCTCATAGACAGAATAAACAACACACATGCCTTCCTTCAGTCTTTCAAGCCTCCTATTTCCTTGTGCAGTTTCTCCTAGGTCCTCCAGCTACAACCTGTGTGATTCTCACCTCACACAGAACACTGACCTCTGAAATAACTGTGCAATCCTGAAGGAGATGATTCCTTCTACATGGATGAGTTTCCTTTATAAGAAAATTCCTCCAACTGATAGTACAATGTCCCTGTCTTTAGTCTCAACTAGGTCTCTATCTGAACTGACATGCATGAGTTATTTCTGATAGAATATTCAGTTATCTGGAGAACACTAGTTGCATACATGCATGCATTAACTGAATAAACTCACGATTAGTTCCTCCAACCGTTTGGAGCTAATTTAACTGGACTTAACTCAATTAACTGAGCTAACTAATTACAACTCAAATACAGCTGATCCTTATCTCCTTAATTAAGAGATAACTTCCTCAATCGAAGGGATAACTGTTGCATGTCTTCACAAAGACTTCATGTTTGATTTTCTCCAACTAATTAACTCAAGATGAATTAATTAATTATTTTTCAAACAACTAGTGAGACTAAATTTGAATTTTAATCCTCAATTTTAATTCAAGGACAAATTAAAATTGGAATATATCCCGAAATGCTATTTTTAGTATTTCTTGTTGCTATTTTCAATAGGTCTCCTACTCCGAATGATGTGAGGTCTATTTGGGACTTCATATTGGAAAGACCCCTGTATATTGGCAGTTCCTAGCACCGTCAACATTTTGGATCTAGGAGGAGGGCCAAATGAAAAGATGAGCCCATTGAGTTTGTTTTGAACATTTCATCTTGAATGGCTCATCTCAAAATCATAATCCTGTGATGTTTTGTTAAAAGTGGAACTATTACAATCCACATGGAACTAATTCATGACTTGTCACGTTTGAAGTTCAATGGCGAGGGTGAAACATCTAAATTCGAACATACATTTTTGTTTCTTAAGTTTTGTTATTTTCATAAAGTGAATTGTGAATATGTTTGTTACAGATTATTCATCCTCACATTTGAAGGTTTTCTAAGAAATGATGTCGTCCCTTACCATCTGCATCTATTCATTCATTCAAAAAACTTTTTAGAGAGCTTCATCAAGCTTTTGATAGGTAAAATTATAAAGATGTTTTTAAAAGGATCAACCAACTTAGAATGAAATTGGATGAATTGTTAGAAGATATTCTTGATCAGTTTCATCACCTTTTCTATGAATTTTTAGAAGAATATGTGGATTGGGATTTCACGGGAGAAAAGTTTCAATGTTTGGTTCAGATCTCTATTGAAAAATTTGAATTTGAAACATATTTAAATCTCATCCCTAATTTGGTTTTCCAACTTTTTCCAGTCATGAGACACCTCAAATGTCAAAGAAGGAATCTACTCCCCATTATGTCCCTTCTCCTCCCCCTTCTCATTACTGGAAAGTTTAGTCTCTAGTGCTATTGTTGAAGTTGGGAAATTCCAAAATCAAGTTCCTGGTCCTCTTCTTCTTTCACCTAATTTTAATGATCAAGATTTTATCTAGGAAAACTTTGAATGTTCTCAAAATCTCATGGATCGTAGTGTGAAGGTTGATCCCCTAATTTTCAAGGTGACATAAACATGCATAATTTAAATCTTGAATTTGATTTGATTGAAAGTATTGATTCTTCCATGGGTGCCTGTTATCCTTTATCGTTTACACCTCATGGATCCATGTACTTCGATTCCTTTGATCAGTCCACTCCACCACCATTTTCTTCATACACTCTTGATTTTCAATCTAGTGGTTCAAATAGTGATCAAGTACAAGGTGGTAATATCTCACAGGCACAGGATCAAAAGGATGAATCCTCTTTCCATATCTCTTCCCTTTTCCAAATTCCTTCATGTTGAGATGATGTTTCTACATTCTTGTTGAATCAAGGATATTTTGATCTTGGAAATTAGTTGAAGAAAACTAAAGCTCTTAACCAAGATAAGGTCTTAGGAAACCATCACCTAGGCAAGAATAACTCCATCACTACAAACTACGATGAGCACCAAGTACATTGGATGATCTCTTGTTTCCGCAAGAGGACTTTTATTTGCAAAGTTTTGATCTAGAATCTAATCTGATCATAGAAGAGTTTCTTATATGAATTTCTTTCTCATCCCACCAACCCTTATGTCAAGATGTGTGTATTAAATCAATTAATATATCATGTTCCTCCAATGAAAATTTAGATGCATTAGATCTCAATAGCATACAAGGTATTAAGGATTCCCGTGATGAATAAGATGATGTTGTAGTCATTGAATATTTTTCTTATAATTTGGTTGATCTATTTGGTGACGTTGATACATCCGCTGAAACTATTGGTTCCAACATTCACCATTTGATTCATAATGAAATTGCTTACATAATTGATGATAGATGTCCTCACACAAATTCTTCTATGAACATTTGTTCAAAATTCAATCATCTAACATTGGAAATTTTAGGGACATATCAAGAAGTTGAGGAACTTCAACTTTAGTTAATGGCTATGTTAGGTTCTCGCAATCTTGATGAGATCTTTGAACTAGGTGAGATTATAATTTTTGTGAATAATTATTTTCTTAGTATTCTATCACTACATTTGAACTCACTCTTGAAGTATTTTAAGCATTTTGAAGATGTTTTTTTTCTTATTCTTCAAGATAAATTTTCTAGAGTGGGTGAAAGATTCTTGTTTGGCTAATTCTTCTTCATGGAATCCCTTGTATTAAACTCAGGGTCACAGTGCATGTTTTAAACAAATGTTGGTCAACATTAAAGCATGTGATTAATATTATTAAGAAGAAAATCATCGCCAACTGAAATATTTGTCCATGTCATTTTTTATTTGTGAATGATCAGTTTCTTATCTCGCTTGTATTATTATGAAAGTAATTAATTTTATGGGAAAATCAATCCTTTTGAGTCTCGTTCAATGATCAAATCATTTGGCGGAGCAAAGCTGCGTGCTAACAAACAAATTACTTACATTGTTATGAATGTTGGATGTGATTTGACATATGCTTCTAATCATTTTTTAGCTTGGTACCCTAATTGGTTTCCCCAATTTACGATGCCAATTGTTTTTTCTAATCCCCCAAGATTTCATGTTTCTCATCTCTCTTGTAATCAAATACAAAGGGAACAAATGGAGAATTGAGAATCTTATTTTCCAACCCACCAATCTAATCATAACACTGGTTATAAAAAATATATTTCAACTAATCCTTTTCCCAGCGGTGCATCTCGTGATTGAATTGAGGCTTTTGTGATCCATAACAATTATAAGAAGAAATTTCGGCGTAAATCACATTCAGAAAATCATTGTCGACGGGTTTCGAACCAACCAGTGTGGTTCATCATCAGGACAAGTGGTGCATCTCATGATATTTGTTTTAAATTTTTTGATCTCGTTAAGTCCATAAATTCTTATGATTCATCATTTCGCTACTCAAATGCTTGTCAACTAGTTGAGGCACTTCAACTTTTGTTGATGGTTGTGTTAGGTCCACATGATCTTCACAAGGTTTTTGAACATGATCATACAAAATTTCCCTTACAAGATTCTCCCCATGACTTGATTTTGTTGATTGGAAGTTCATTTTCCCATGTGTTCCAGGGTTTTCAAATAGGTTGTTTCAAATATCAAGATCAAATTGCTAGTTGGATAGAGGAATATTTCATGGAAAGCTCTATTTCCAATAATAAGTTTTGATCTTTCTTATTGTTTTCTAAGAGTAAAAAAACTAATGAATGTACATTCATGATAAATATTCAAGGTTTGTATGATCGTTGTTCTAACAAACAAGGTAAAATTTCACACTGATTAAAGGAAGCATTTATGGCACACCTCTTTATTAGTAAGAAATAACTTCAATTACTTGTGAAACTTATTCGAGTTGACATATTTATTTCTACACATTGTTTTATACTATTTCTAATCACATATATCTTCCTACTTGCGGGTTGGGAACAGATTAAATGGCTACATTGATAATTTGACTTTACATGATCTTGACCTTCTAGTTAAATAGATCAGAGTTTAGGTTTAGTTGCACTATAGTCACTTTTGCATCACATTATAACAATTTTTCCTGCATCCCCTTTCTCGTTTGAGTTTTGTTCTTTGCATCCCCTTACAAGTTTTTGCATGTTACTTTTCTTTCATGCTTTCTTTCTATGTTATTTCATGTTTCTTTTCCACAAGTTTCATTTTAATAAGGCTTTGTGTGAAAGTCACCTCGTTTGGCTCTGAAGTAATGTGGGTAAAGTATTAAAAGGGGGCACGATGATGACTGACAATGATTGGTTAACTTTTAATCCCTTTCTTTTTTGGGCCTAAATATATTATGAGTCCATGATGCTTAGATGGAAAGTATGACTCATTATGGAAAAAATCTTTAGCGGATCTATGTTGCTCGTACGTATGATGTGATCTTCATTCCTTGAATCAATTGTTTATATTAATGGGTTTTTAACATGTCAGTGAAGTTGAGCAGAGAAGGGAAAAGAGAAATACTTTAAGCAAGCATGCTAATTTTAGAGTTATATATACAACAATCTTTGCAAAACAAGGAATAACCTCTCTTGCTCATTAATAAGTTGGGATCCATCTTCTTCCCTTAGCGAAATAAAGGCCTATAAAATTCCAATGAGCATAAAGTTATAAAATAATAAAGGGTGAAAAAAGAGAAAGGCTTCCAACGCAGAGTGATGAAGCAAATAACTTTGTCAGGGAACTAAAAAATCTTGTTGGTAGCAAATCAATGCTTGTTACTCCTTGAAGTGACTTCACCGGGGTACTAAATAGGACTGTTGGTGGTGGAGTAACACTAGAGATGACACTAAGACTCTGTTCATCATAAACTCATGAATATGTACTATCCTTCTCCCCAATTGAGACAATTAAGATATGGAAAGTTTTGTAAATGTGTTTGAGTTGATGAGAGAAATAGGAGAGACTACATATATAACTAGGCTAAGTAAATAATCTAGGGTGATCTATAGGATGAGACAATACTTCCAAAAATCTACAATCCATGCCTAAAGTTAGACCTAAATAGAGAAGTAGGGGTTCTTCGTGTGTGTCGCTAAGTGTTGTAGCTGGTACAAACTCCTCCAAAATTTTTCCTATATTCAAATTTTGGAGCCTTCTTATGATCATGACATCCTTTGTTTCAAGAAATTAATGTCATTCCAAGACACTTATTCTAGGTTTTCAAGTCTTCCTTAAGGAAACCTACGTGTCGATCTACATGCTTTCACATGCCCAGTTCTTGATGTCTTCACAACCACACATGCCAAGATAGGCTAAGTGAACTTCATAGTGACAATGTTGCACACTCTTTGTCAGTAGTCGATGCATAGTCCTTGCCAACAATGATTATGTAGTCCTTCTCAAAATTGATTGCACAATCCTTACCATCAGTGATTAGATAGTCCTTGCCAATAGTGATTGTGCCATTCTCACTAATAGTCATTCGGTAGTTCCCAGTGATAGTGTAAGGGATTCCTTTGCAAATAATGATTGCAGACTCCTTGTTGATGGTGACACTATGATTCTTCAAATCATTAATATCACACCCCTTAGTGGTAATCAATTCACTCTTGACTCCTAGTTTCTTGACATACACTAAGCACATTCACAAATCCTAATTGCATGTCTGCTTTCCCTATATAAAAATTCTAACTCAGAGTTCATCTCACAATCATCTTTGGCTTTTGATCTCTGCATACTTTTGGAGCACAAGGAGCATTCTCTCACTCATGGATGTAAGTGTGCCATCATCACGGTGAGTTTCTCAACTATTGCATTTTCTTTTGCGTCTGTCATTTTCGCTTGCTCTTTCTTCTGTAAGTGTAATTTTTCCCACTTTCATTCTTGCATGTGTCACTTGTGTTTTATTTTGTTTTCACATGTGTTTATTTCACTCTTGCAAGTCTCATTTCAACTTGTTTTGCATATCCTAAGAGAACCTTGGAACACCTTTTAGAGGCAACTATAGTGCACTCTCTTGCATCGGTTGATGTTATCTATCATGAGAACATGTGTTGGACACTCTCCCATAACATAATGCATCCTTTGATTGTAGTCAAAAGTTATCAGAAAGGCTTAAATCCCAACTGTTAGATAAGTGTCATTTTATTGTAGCTTCAATGTATGTCTGATGGTTTTGGGTACTACACATATCCTTGACATGTGCTTTATTATGAATGTGGGTGAATCATGTTTGGGACCTGTTTGTATGCTCTTACTTTCTCCTTCTCATCTCACTAATCTAACACAATCAATTTTTGGGTTCTTCCTTAACCTCACATCATTCACAAGCTATGAACACCTTTAACCTTTGGTCAAGTGATCAACACATTGTGCACTATCAAGCCCTAGTTATGAGCCTCTTGTTGCTTACACTTTATCTCTTTTCCCATCCTCAGGACAACTCCCTTCACATGTGCATTTTGCATCCCGAAAGCATAGTCACTCAACCCTTGTTGCTTACACTTTCTCAACACACAATTCCTTAATCAACCTTTCCTTCATTTCACATTGCACAATCCTAGTGGACAATAGGGTCATTCTTTGGCCCTTTAATTGGTGACCTATTCAATCCTCAAAGGCTCCTCCTCAATTAACTATGCATTACATAGTCACAATGCCCAAGCATGTCACCCTTGTGTCCTGGAATACTAGACAAAGCCTTTCCTCTTTCTATTTCCATTGAGGAATGCACACTTGTAGTGCCTAAACCTCAATCCCTTAGCTCCTAAATCTATGCTATGAACCTATTAGGGACCCTCTCTCAATCTTTGCACACAATCCTATCATAGTCAATACCTCACATGAGAAAATAAGATAGAACAAGTGATTTTGGGGATTGATGTTGTCTTCTAACGAGTGAATTTCATTTTGCATGTGCTATAATCCTTGGTTTGTAGGTATCACTGGGATATGGAGATTTTTTTGTGAGTTAGGGGAAGTAATCCTATGAAATACTTCAAATATTTCATATGAAAGACTGTAATCCTATGGACATTCCTCTAGCTACAAACTAGAGGAAGGAGGGTGCTTCTTCAGGAGAGGAAGTTAATGCTACCATCTACAGACAACTTGTGGGGTCCTTGATGTATCTATTGAAAACAAGGCCCAACATGTGCTTTAGAGTTAATCAACTAAGTCAATTTATGGTGAATCCTACCAAGCTTCACTCGAAAGAAATAAAGAATGTGCTCAGATACCTCATAAGAAGAACAAACTATGGGTTGTGGTACAAGATGACAGATCGTGTGAAGCTCCAAGGCTTCAGTGATGGAGATTTGGTAGGGAATCCATAAGACATGAAGAGTACTTCAGGAGCAATCTTCAGTACTGGGTCTGCAACTATTTCCTGGTATACCAGGAAACAAAGGTGTGTGGAACTCAGCTCAGCATAAGCCGAGTAAATGTTTTCTAATCAAGGAACATGTAAGGCCATATGGATTAGGAAAACTCTTGTTGGTATTTTTAGTCAGGAGTCGAACCCAATAGTGATTTATTGTGATAATCAAAGTTGTATCAAACTCTTTCTAAATCTAGTGTTTCATGATAAGTCCAAGCACATTGATATCAAGGACTATCAGTTGAGAGATTATGTGCAGAGGAGAATTATGACGTTGCAGTAAATTCCCACTAAGGAGAAGGATGCAAATATTTTGACAAAGGGATTTCAAAGAGGCAAGTTCGAGTTCCAAAGGTGCAAGATAGGGGTGGTGCATAAACTTTTTCTTTCTAAGAGGAAGTGTTATAAATGTAGCAAGAAAATCTTCCATTTGACTTGTGTCTTAATCAAATGGAGAAGTTTGATTTTCCACATAAGCAGGATGACTTGGATTGTAGTTAGCTTGAGTGACATGGCTTGTCACCTAGTTAGATCAGAAAATTTGAGTTTATAGACTTGGAGTAGAGTTATGCATGTAGTGATTGCTAAAATTTAGTAATCTAGTTCGGTTATTTTGAGTTAAACTTAGTTAACTGAGCTATAGTCATTAATAGAGTTAGTTGAAAGTGAGTTGATTAATTAAGACTCTTTGCAACTCACTGATCTCTCAGTTAACTAGTAAATCACCAAAAATATCCTAGTCATGTATGGAATTTGAATTGCCTAGATGGAGTGGAGGAAAAGGCACATTGTAATCATACTAGTTGAATGTATAGGCTTGGAAATTAAGAAAGTGATCAATTCCCTTATATTTGCACAAGGAAATAGGGAATTCCCCTATCCTTTAGGAGCTCAATTTCTCTAGGATTGCATAAGGAAATAGGGAATTCCCCTATTCTTTAGGAGCTAAATTTCTCTAGGATTGCACAAGGAAATATGAGGAATATGGGGGGCTTGAATAGGCTAAGTGTTGGCCAAAGATAGCCATTCAACAAGAGAACAATTTTATAATGCAGGGTGTGATTTAGATCTTGATGTTGACATTGTAATAATTTCTCACTCTCATCTGATTAATGAAAAGCTTCTAGGGGTTTCCCGGTTGGGTTCCCTTGTAGATCATTGTGTTCCTTGTGTTTTATGGTTGCATGTCATTGAATATGTTTCTATATTGTGATTTTGTATTGCGCAAATTATAGAAGAAATTTGTATCTCTTTGTTTCAGTTCGAATTCATCAGTAGTAACAAATTTCTTTCCATTTCTTATATATATATAATACTATATATATATATATATATAATATATATATATTATATATATATATATATATATATATATATATAATGTCAAAATTAGTTATGAATTCAATTCAGTGATTCCATCAACATGAATGCATAATAATGACTATGAGATATCCTGTGAGTATTAAAGCATAATACTTATTATGAGGTATCATATTGACCATAGCAATTTCAAATTTATTAATATTCATCAACTACAAAATGGTTTCATTCACAAATAAGCATCAATTGAAAAGTCCAAGTAACTAATATAATTTCCTTCAAAGCAAGTATATATTTATTTTAGTTTTGAGTATTTTTGAAAATTAGAAATTCATTTTTTTTTCCAGTTAATATGATCACTTTTTAAAATACAATTTACTTAAAAAAATAATCTTTACTATTGTATTTGTTTTTTTGTGTGTAGGGTTTTAATTTTTCTATTATGACCGATTTAGGTTTTAGGCAATGGAAAATGCCATTTGATGGTTGTTTCAAGTGCTAATGCCAAGAATAATTTTTTTTTTTTTTTTTTTATATCCAAGGGACTTTCAATTGAATTATATTGTGGTTATTTTCTCCTTGATTATCCATTTCAAGTGGCCATCCATCATTTTTATCTTGCATGGAAGAGAAATATCTAGATTGTCGAGGTATTCAATGTCTGGGAAAGCATTTCTAGGCTACATTTTGACTTCTATTTTGATCATTTCTATACATGCCATGAGATAGGTTGTTGGCGTTAGATTTATTACATGGCTTCTCGCGGGAGGTGGGAGATATTCCTAGGACTTTTTTTGTTTTTGGGTCCATGGCTAGAAATAAGGATAGAGAGGATCCCCATTTGGATGAACTTTCTTATCAACATTTTAAATTAATTTGCATCTATTCCCTCCCATATTTGATCGTGTTTCTCATACTTACCCTTTGAGAGGCTTTGCTATAGAAAAATGGTAGATTCATTTTTCGGTAAAAGGGAAAATTTTAGGTCAAGTTCTACAAGGAGAAAGAAGTTCATTGGAGCTATAGAGAGAACATATTAATGGTTGTTAGGAAATATATGAGGTAAATTTGAAGACATTACAAGTTTTCTACACAAAACTATGGTTTCCTAATTATTTGGAAATCAGTTAGGGAGGATTCCCTAAATCATTGGTTGGAAATTAATTCGTCATCAATATTACTATAGTTTATGGTCTTTCATGTTCTAAATTTGAGGTTGAATCTATTTTAAGCTTGATTCAAAAGTTGATGTTAATAAAGTTATGGGTCGAGAGTGGAGATGGGGACATTCAAGGTGAGTCCCTCAAAAGTGGTTGGTTGATTCTGACCAAGTTAGGTCTCTATTTTGAATTCAGTAGGAGTGGGGAATCCTTCCTACTCTTTAATTTGTTTTCTAGAATGAGATTTTTTGGGTTATAGTTGGTAACAAACTTGAAAGGTTTGTTGGGATAGATTCAAACTAGGTTTCAAAGGCAAATCATCATTAGGCATGGGTCCACGTTGAAGTAGAATTTATGAATGGTTTGTTCAGAGAAACTATTGTAGTCTTTAGTGGTTTTTTGTGGATCCAACAATTTTATTGTTGGACGATACCTTTTTGGTGCTTCATGTATCATGAAGTCAACAATATGAAGAGCCAGTGTAGGAATATCTTTCCTTTAGTGGGTAATGAAAGAAAGGTTCAGGTGGAAAGGCATAAGGGATGTTAGGAGGGAGGTTTGCAGGCTCTAGGTTCATAGATGAAGGTCATAGGAGAGGGTCCTTCCTCAAATATAGGTGATGCTACAAGGACCATCTTAATGGAAGGAGATGGCTCTTCAATATTGTTCGTGGTAATTCTCTTCTCATATCCTCTCTTCTCGAGTTTCTTGTTTGTCCTGTTGGCCCAAATTTTGTTGTCTCTTGGGTAGGGGTTTACCCTTTTCTATGGCCACTCCCCTAGTTTCTCCTTCTCAACAATTCTACCAAGTTGCAAATGTGTCCTTGCCTTTGTCTTCAACACATTCCATCACCTATGAAGTTTGATAGTTTAGATGTTGCAGTGGTAAAGGTGTCTAGTGCCTCTACTTTTTTCATAGATTATGGCCCTTCCATAAGGAAGGGTTATGCCCTTAGTCCTTCTATTAAGATTAAGGATGATTCATATTCGTAATGGTGATTTGTCCTCAATCCCATCCATTCCAACCTAGTGGGAAGGAAATACAATCTATTGAACGGTCAATAGAAGGTGGTTCAAGATATATAGAAAGGAAGGTTGTTCACTATTGCTAGGAACCTTGAGTAGGGAAATCCCTTAAAAGGGTTACCCCATGAAAGTTCTATCCTTAGTTGCAAAGGGGATGAAAGTGATCGTAAGTAATTAGCCCTAAAGAATGTCATTTAAGAAATAAGCTAGACATTAGTTTAATTAGGAAACAAGGATGGAAAAAATTAGAACCAAAGATATTTTGCAGCCATGGCTAAAAACTTGATATTTTTGTACTTTTGATGCATATGCTCAGTTGGGTAGATTTATTTTGGGTTGGAATACAACATTTAAGGATATATTTGCATGTTCACTCAACTCAACTATTTTGATTTATTTTGAAGTTAAAGAGTTATGAATAAGGATTTTTGTTTTCAATATTTATGGCTCATATTCATATAAGGTTCCTTTATAGGAAAGTTTAGTTGATACTAATAGATTGGAATACCCTATCTCCCTAACTAGAGGATATTTAATCATAGATTGGTGCATGTCGAACTAGTGAAGTTAGTGTAAACATAGAGTAACTTCCATGTTAAAAGGGATACGATGTCAAGAAGGCCAAATTGATTTCTAGCATTTGGAGAACTTTTGGGTGGTTCAATTCTTTTGAGTTCGTGAGTATCATCTAATCATTTTTTGATATTCTTTCAAATGGATTCTAGAGGAGAGAAGCCCTCATCTCCTTTAAATTTCAATCATTCTTGGCTCATATAAGAAGATAAGAGAGAGCTAATTGAGGATATGCAGGAACATCCAACTTCCTCTTCTCCATTTTCTTTTATGTGTCGATTTGTAGATAATATTGTGATACTTAAATAAACCATAATGAAATGGTTCAAATCCTTTAGAGAAAAGTACAAAGCACAACTATAGGAGGTTAAGTATTACAACATCATAAGAATACCATGAGTTATGCACTCTATTTGATTTAGATTTATAGCTACATGCATTGGAATCCTCTGAACACTCATTAGTTTCTTGGTAGCTTAAGAGTTATGCCATTTGGATCAAATATGGTTATAATAATATTGAATTATTTCATCAGTATGCAAAATATTAAAAACATTTAAACACAATTTGTGAAATTAAATATGTAAACAATTCTTTGGTTCTCTCATTTAATGGCATGATGGAAGAGGGGTTCCATCATTCCAATCACTCTTTATGGAGTTGAAAGGGTTTCTAGTTCAGGAAATTCTAGATGTGATATCAAGGTTTCCAATATTTTTCTGATGAAATGAACTAGTCATTGGAGGACATTGTTCTTTGAGTGTAAAACTCTTGTGTATCATGGATCCATAAAAAAGGTAAGAGCCTAGGTCTAGATGGGATCATGGTATAATTTTTCATTAGTTTCTATAACTTGTTGAAGGATGATTTGCTAAAGGTGATTAGGGAGTCTTAGGGACAAAGGAAATTTTTGGGATCTATAAATTATACATCTATTACTCTCAATCCCATAAATAAAAATGACATTTCTTATATATTTTTCCAACAAAATTCATGCTCTAGCATAATATACAAGCTTTTATCAAAGGTTATTGCTATGCAATTAAGTCTATTTGATTGAATTTATTTCAGAAGAAATTTTTTTATTTTATTTCGAAGGATAATTCATGATTTGGTGCCAATAATTCAAGAAGCTATTCATTTGGGGAAGGTGTCAAATCAACCTGTCAAAATCCTAAACATTGACTCATCAAAATCCCATGACAGAGTAAGTTGATTCATTCTTTGATTAGTTCATATGAGTATTCATAACCAACTAGATTATGGGATGTGTTGAGTTCATTGCCATTGCAATGCCTGATAATGGATTTCCATCTAGGATTTTTTGGACCCTAAGGGGGTTTTGACATTGATTCCCTTTGTCTCCCTTTCTCTTTATTATTATGGGTTAGGGTATTTGAAAATTGATATGTGATTACAACTGAAGAGGAGATCTCAAGGAAGTCAAAGTATCTCATTAGGACCCCATCACACATCATTTGATTTTGGATGTTGTGCTTTGATCTTAGGTGTTGAAAGAGAATTAACCAAATGTTTTCCTTGAGCTAGTATGGACAAACTTTAGACAATTTTCCTTAGTAGTTGTCGCTTCTATGGTTTGTTTTGGGGGCTAAGAGACAGCTTTCATCTTTAAAAGGCATTATGGATATTTATAACAGATACACATGTTTAGAAATAAAATATGAAAATTGTTGTCTTATCCCTTTTATTTGTTCTTAGAAAGATGTGGATTCCCTCTCATTTCCTTTCCTAGTCCTCCTTTTGAATTGAAGACAAAAGTATTGTTGTAGCCATGGAACCCCATATGAGTAAATGGAAAGATGTGGATCTCCTCTCATTTCCTTTCAGAGTCCTTTTTTTGAGTTGAAGACAAAAGTATTGTTGTGGCCATGGAACCCTATATGAGTAAATGGGTGTACCCCAAAATGGGGTACCATGTTTGGTGGACCACTTCTGTAGATCTTCTTCATCATATCATCTTGCATGAATGTGAATGATTAAGATTTTTAGATATGGAAGATGACATTATTCTAGAATAAAAAGGAGCCAATAATCACCATTGTTTCTTCTATAGCTTTTTTGATAGATCTAGAATTATGTTTTTTGGACATTTTCACTTTTGAATGGGTATGGACTACAAATTACATGGATCAATAGCACAAAGGATTTGTTCTCCTTTGTTCCATGGATCAACACCATTCAACAATTAAAAAATGAGAGAGGTTATAATGGGAAGAGGAATGGATAGTTGTGACAGATAAAAGGGGTAGTCAATGGGTTTATCAATGGAGAAAGAGAGTAGGCTAGAAAGTTAAGGGAAACCATAAATATCCAAACGAAGTCCCTCTTATAGATATTATCAGCATGACATTTCATGGGAAGAGGAATGGATAGTTGTGACAGATAAAATGGGTGGTCAATGGGTTTATTAATGGAGAAAGATAGTAGGGTAGAAAGTTAAGGGAAACCATAAAGATCCAAACGAAGTCCCTTATACATATTATCAACGTGACATTTCATGGGAATTTAAAATGGCATGGAGTGGATGTGCTTCTAATTCTAGTGGTGTGAGGTACTCATCCTTTTTCAATTCATAGATATTACGTAGTCTCCAAAAAACTTGTATATACTTGAGTTGAAAATTTTATGCCATGATCAAGGGTAGAAGACAATATTGTAATTTGCACCGGAAGCACACGTGAACGTGCTTGAAGAATCGTCCTTACCTGTAGGCCTTTGGCATTGATCCTTGAATATTTCGGAATAGTCGGTAGGAGGGAAGTTGTTCTGGTAGTCCCCATCACAACAGTATTGAGGGTAATTGAAAGTTACACAGACACTGTTGCATCCATCAGTCACTTTCAGATGTGCGAGGCATATGGCATTTATGTTGCTGCTACAGGTGGGTGTGGTGCGGCTAGTGTCGGAGGGAGTTATGGAGAGGGGGATGTTGAAACCATCAACGAGAGAGATGTCATAGTAATCTTGATTCTTGTCCCATTCACAGTATATTCAAAAGTGTCGCAAGATTCTGTCCTGAATCTTGGCAATTGAGCAAACCATCGCAGTCACCAATGGTGCAGTTGCTTTGATCCGCTGTGTAGCGCCCTAGCGTTGCGGCCCGGGCGCGCGCCCTCCGCACGATGAGAAAAATCGGCTAAGTACCGAGAACGCCGCTTGTGCGCACATGTTGGATGAGCGCGCGGAGAGATCAGGCGTTCGTATGTTTATACCGCGAGTTGGTGGCGACTCGTGGGCAAGCCGACCGAGCGCAGGTTGAGTGTGGAACACGGTTGTGGGGCGGTCCCGCACGGAGGGCGGGCCGACCAAGTGTGGCGACATACAATCGGGCACGTGTATCGCGAGTTGTGGAGGTCAGCCGGGTGACAGCCCCCTCCTACAACGCATATAAACCAACGAAGGAAACAATGGATTGAGGCATCGCACAAACGATCAAGGATCATCGCAAGTCTTCGCATAATCTCAAGTGCGAAGGGGGAAGGCGGTGGTAACCGCAGGTCGCATGGGAATGCGCCCGCAGCGCCGGGCAGGCAGTTTGGTGCGACGGTCGTTTGGTAGTGTGCGCGGGTAGAATCGGGTGTGGGCGCGAGTGAACGCTCGCCCGCCCGTCGGGTGAACGACCGGGCGAGGGCGTGGGCGACCCGCCTGCCCAACGTTTAGAGGTGAACGTGATAGCGCCGGAGTGTTGGGTCGTGTTGCAGTTGGGCGTGCACGGTGGCACGGTGCGCCCATCGTTCGAGCAAACAGCATTGTTGTATTTTGGTGAGGTTCGAGCAGACCGCCGTGCGCTCTCGCACGGGCGGGCGCCCGCCCGGTTGTAAAACACCGGTTGAGCTTTGTCTCCCGGTCATGTTGTAAAATCTTTACTATAATAAAAAGATCTTTTATACATGGTTTGTTGTTGTTCTTAGTTATGTTTATCATGCTTATTATAATGGACTTCCGCACATTATACTTTAACAAGTGAAGTTTTATAAAAGTGAAGGCGTAGTTCGTAAAACACTTAACCATGGAAACGGTGAGTCATTTAGGCGGTGTCGCACCCGCTCAACTTAAGAAAAAAAGAGTTGGGGGCGTGACAGGTGGTATCAGAGCAGGTTCACGGAAGGATGAAGCTGCGGTGAAAGCTAATTCAGGGTTGAAGAGGCTTGATGATAAGCGACGAGAATGGAAATGTATGCAGGTTATGGAGAAATCATGGATGAACAGTCTGGGTTTCGTAGACTTGATGGTCCGTTGAAAGACCACTCAAGCTCTTGTGGACACAGGGGCCACCCATAACTTTATGACAACACGGTTGGCTAGAGATGTCGGACAGACGATCCTTCCATCTAACATGGAGGTCAAGGCAGTGAACTCTAAGGCTAAGGTGACGGGTTTGGCACATGAAGTGCCGGTACAGATAGGAGACTGGACGGGTCAGTTGGACTTCACAGTGATGGAGATGAACGACTTCGATGTAATACTTGGACAAGATTTCTTGAAGGGCAACAAGGTTATTTTTGTCCCCTTCTGTGATGAGGTGGTGCTGGTTGGACAGACACGAACTTGGACTTTGCCCACACATAGGCAAAGGAGGGAAATCAAGGTGCAGCATGTTTCTGCACTAAGTTTGGAGAGAGCCATGAAGGAATGAGACATGGAGACATATGCGGTGATGTTCAAAGGAGTCGAAGGTGATGAAGTGGGGATGCCTATTTCAGTTGAGATTTCTGATGTGCTTGCCGAATATGCAGATTTGATGCCTGATGAGCTACCGAAGAAGCTTCCACCAAGGCGTGCGGTGGACCATAGCATTGAGCTTGAACCAGGGAAGGAACCCCCGGCTAAAGCACCTTATC
>APFE031700927.1:4065-37484 GCA_000404065.3 Pinus taeda | reverse complement strand
TTCTTATGCAGGATGGGCATCCGGTGGCCTATGAGAGTCGGAAGTTGCAGGATAGAGAGCGGAGGTATCCGGTTCATGAGAAGGAGATGACTGCGATCATCCATTGTCTTCATATATGGAGGCACTACTTGATTGGAAGCCTTTTGTTGTCAATACTGACAACGTTGCAGCGAGTTATTTTGCATCACAACCGAAGCTTTCTGCGAAGCAAGCTCGTTGGCAAGACTTCTTGGCAGAGTTCGACATGTCTATTGAGTATAGACCGGGTAGACACATTGCGTTAGCAGATGCCCTTAGTAGAAAGGGACAACTTGCACCATTGGAGGGAGAAGACCGGGCAACAAGGAGTAGAAGTCGGATTCAGATGTCGGAAGAGATGCAAAACAAACTGAAGGAAAGTGTGGAAACTGATACTTTGGCGCAGAATATAGTGAAGCAGATAAAGGAAGGGAAGACACGCAAGTTCTTTCTACGAGACGGTTACTTGTTCTTTGGAAACTGACTCTATGTTCCAAAGACATCTGGTCTTAGGAGGCACCTCTTGAAGGAGTGCCACGATTCTCCATGGGCTGGCCACCCAGGGCAGCGTCGTTCTTTGGCATTGTTGGAGAGAAGGTTCTTTTGGGAGAAGATGCGGGAGGAGATGGAGGAGTATGTACATACGTGCATCATTTGTCAGCAGGACAAATTGGATAATCAGAGGCAAGGGGGACTGTTGCAGCCTTTACCTATTCCAGAGAGTCCATGGATGAGTGTCTCTATGGACTTCATTGTTCAGTTACCACAGGTGCAGGGGTATAATGGGATTATGGTCGTTGTTGATCATTTTTACAAGTATGCTGTCTTTGTTCCGACAAAGATACCATGTGGAGCTGAGCGTACTGCCGAGTTGTTCTTTAAGAACATGGTGAAATATTGGGGTATGCCGTTGAGTATTGTGTGTGATAGGGATCCACGATTTACAGGGAGATTTTGGACGACATTGTTCAAGTTAGTTGGGACAGAGTTGCTGATGAGTTCGAGTTACCATCCGCAGACAGATGGACAGACCGAGCGTATCAACGCATTGCTGGAGGACTACTTGAGACATTATGTCACGGCTGATCAAAAGAATTGGCCTGAACTCTTGGATATTGCTCAGTTTAGCTACAATATTCAAAAGAGTTCTGCAAGCCGACCGAGCGCAGGTTGAGTGTGGAACACGGTTGTGGGGCGGTCCCGCACGGAGGGTGGGCCGACCAAGTGTGGCGACATACGATCGGGCACATGTATCGCGAGTTGTGGAGGTCGGCCGGGTCACAGCCCCCTCCTACAACACGTATAAACCAACGAAGGAAACAATGGATTGAGGCATCGCACAAACGATCAAGGATCATCGCAAGTCTTCGCATAATCTCAAGTGCGAAGGGGGAAGGCGGTGGTAACCGCAGGTCGCATGGGAATGCGCCCGTAGCGCCGGGCAGGCAGTTTGGTGCGACGGTCATTTGGTAGTGCGCGCGGGTAGAACCGGGTGTGGGCGCAGGTGAACGCTCGCCCGCCCGTCGGGTGAACGACCGGGCGAGAGCGTGGGCGACCCGCCCGCCCAACGTTTGGAGGTGAACGCAATGGCGCCGGAGTGTTGGGTCGTGTTGCGGTTGGGCGTGCACGGTGGCGCGGTGCGCCCATCGTTCGGGTGAACAGCATTGTTGTATTTTGGTGAGGTTCGGGCAGACCGCCGTGCGCTCTTGCACGGGCGGGCGCCCGCCCGGTTGTAAAACGCCGGTTGAGCTTTGTCTCCCGGTCATGTTGTAAAATCTTTACTATAATAAAAAGATCTTTTATTACATGGTTTGCTTTTGTTCTCGGTTATGTTTATCATGATTATTATAATGGAATTCCGCACATTATAATTTAACAAGTGAAGTTTTATAAAAGTGAAGGCGTAGTTCGTAAAACACTTAACCATGGAAACGGTGAGTCGTTTAGGTGGTGCCGCACCCGCTCAACTTAAGAAAAAAAGAATTGGTGGCGTGACACGCTGCATCGAAGGAGCAGCCGTTACGCCCCAGCCCGAAGTTGTTGTTCCTGCGGGAACGTCAACCCTCCAAGTTTCGCCCTGTACCAACGCTTGACGGCCACCTACGGGATTTCTTGCGGCCCATACCGTGTATGAACACTATTCTGGATCACAAATGTCGCACCTGTAACTCTTGCACTTAATTCAAAATATTAGACAAAGCGTCCAGGAATCCACGTTGGTGTGGCTATTCATCAAATGTCAGGATGATATCCACTAACCTTGACCTTGAGACTAATAAAAATTATATTACACCACAGAAACCTAAACTCAAATATTTATAACATCTTAAAACACACTGATCTCTTATTTATAATATACATGACCGCAGTCCCCTTACCTTGAAGATAAGCATTAAATACTAATGCTATTATCACTGGTGTTACTGTAAAAGAAATCGAAACGGATAAATTTCATGCCTCCATTGCAACCACCAGCCAGCAAGTTAAGTGTCACTACTACAATACAATGAGTTGCAGTTCAGGGGAGACGCTGGCCAGTGATCCACCTGGCTTGTATCTAACGGGTAGAGTGTATGAATGACTATCAAGATGGAATGAGATATAAATTTTCATTTAATGATTGACCAAGAATACAATATAGCACGGGTCCACGAAATTTCCATGTAATTATTGATGAAGAATATTATGGCAGGTAATATGCTCATCAATACTATCTGGCGGTATATGCCCACCCCTAGATAATATATTTGTTTAAATTTAACTATAAAATATACAGCCGGAATTATACACTGGGAAATATGTATCACCCAATATAATATGGGACAGGTGTCCTGGAATGGTTAGAAGACATGTAGTTTATTCATTGACCGAGAATACAATATAGCACAGGTCCCCTAAATTTTGATTTAATAACTAACCAAGAATACAATATGGCACAGGTCTCGTGAACTTGTTAGAAGAGACGGGGTCGTCGTTTGGCACATTAAAATTACTTCCCAATTTCCGCAACTCGTAATCTTCTAGGTGTTTCCCGTCCGTCTTGAAACTAGTGGTCACAGACTTCCCTCTTAACTTTCTGTATGAAAGGATTAATTTTATTTCCTGTCTTCCTGGTTCGTACATGAAAATCTGAATGACAAATACGATTGATTGGAAACTTTCGCAAGCTCTTCGCATGTTTGAGTTTTGTATAAATGTTTGCGTTAAAGCAGGTTTGATTTAATCTTTGTATAATTAGGTTTCGAATAAATGTTTGCATAATTTAGATAGTCATTTCGTTACTTTAATATTTATAAAATCATCCATAATTATTTACTTTAACATTTATAAAATCATCTTTAATTATTTATAAAATCATTTAAGATCCCTTAAAAGATATCCAAATTGATGCATATACCCCTTTGCAAAGTAGAAGTAGAAGTAAAACACCTTTGGCTTTTACAGGATAGAACTAGCATAGAAGTTCTTGTAACCATGCACGCAATGGTATTCTTATTATAAATATGAGAATACAATCAACATGATTCTAATACTCTTATTATAGCTTTGGTACTACATAGAAATCGGTTTACTAGCGATGTATTTTATGTAACGACCAGAGAATTCAGTAATTCAGTATGATAAACTTCTAATCAAGGGCAGAATATAATGTTGTAATTAGCACCAGAAGCGCAAGCGTGGGTTTTCGTGTTGTCACTGGGATATAGGTAGGCATCTGGGCACTGGTCCATTTTGCAAGTAGGTGCATAGCAGCTACCGTCGGAGGGAGTTAGGGAGAGAGGGACATTGAAACCGTCAATTACAGAGATGTCATAGAAATCTTGATTGTTGCCCCCATTCAGAGTATATTCAACCAGCGTTGTAGGAGACTGTCCCGAGAGTGTACAGCTGAGCACTCCACCGCAGTCACCAGTGCTGCAGCTTCCTTTACCAGAGGCATCGAAGGAGCATCCCGTACGTCCCCAAAATCTGCCTGAGCTTGTTCCTGCGGGCACGTCAACACTCCATGATTGACCCTGCCCCAACGCTTGACCGCCACCTACGGGAATTCCTGCGGCCCATACCGTGTATGAACACTGGTTCTGGATCACAAACGTTGCACCCGTAGCTCCTGCACTTACAAAAGCAAAAAATTATTTCTTTATGATATATCTTAACTCATTTACGTACATAAAATACGCTGCAATGCAGTCAAGGGATTACTGTAACCTTACCTTGAAGACAAACGTTAAATATCAACGCTAGTATTGCTGTAACATAAATCGAAACTGCTAATGTTCTTGCCCCCATTGCACAAGACTTCATCTTAGTCTCAGTGGCACCACCATTTTTCTAGCTTGAGGTTAACGATCATACAAGCCATAAAATGAGACATTTGGTAACCTGACAGAAATGAATGAGAACCTAAATAATCATGGGAATTTATGTGGGGTGCATCGGAAGGAGGAATGATACGTTGACTTAGATAAAATCGTTTCCATAGGATTAATTTAGAGGGTTCTAGAAAGTATTAATTTAAGTGTAATGATAACTATAAGGGGACACACTATAGTGGTTACTAGCTAGGTTTACATAGAAAATAGTGACCATAAAAGAACTATATTAAACGTGAAGAATGAGAAAACAAAAAGAGAAAAGAAAAGGGGGGTGTAACACCGAGGATGTGACAAGTAGTGAACAATTCCTTGAGGGGTATTAATATTACATGTGTATGTTGGAAAGAATGAATATCATGAAGTGGGAAGGTCATACTTGTTTTACCAAAACTTACTGTATAATGCGTGATAGTACCAAAACATGAAAACCAAACGATCTAATTTCGAAATGAGGGTAGGCCTCAAATTTAGCTCTCTGTGATTACAAATCAAAATAACAAGAAGAACATACATAACTTAAAATCACCATAATAGACTTTCAAAAGTAAAAATAAAAAATGTGTAGCATGTATAGTCAGCTTCTATATTTAATAAGTTTCTCGCTTCTATCAACAACCCCCAGTGACGGGAAACCAGGCTTTAAATAATAGTCTTAAAAAATATAATTGTTTTTGTAAAGATGTGTGAGTAATATAAGCTATCGATAAGTTTCATAATTGGATCATATTAAAGTGAAAAGATTTAATTGAAAATATAAGAGGGATAAAATTGAATAAAAACTTATAAATACAATGAAGCGATTTTACCCTTGTGATTATGACTAACTTGAGTGTCACTTTTATTAGGTATCATCCATGATATAAATATAGTATCAATGAAAAACCAATGGGTATGAATAGAGGTACATTACAACTTTGCAAAAGAAAGTAGTTCTATTTAGAACAAGACACCATTTAAGAGATAAGAATAAAAGTTTTGTTCCATATTCCCCTACCTTCACTACTACAAATACAATTGCTTTCAACTCTATATCAATCATCTACAATGTCCATGAATTTTGTAGGATACAAATGGTCGTTCAAAATAAGTTTCTTGGAATTGACATCTCATTGTAGGAGACAAATTGTTGGAATTAACATCTCATTTAGTTGAAGCTAAGTTTCTCCTTATCAATTTGAATGAATTCAAATACTGCCAAAGAAATAAAGTCATAAAGTTCCATTACAACTAATGAGGTAGGGTGCTCACCAAAAAGCACCATTTTACCACAACATTTTCACTTTCATTTCTATTTTTTTATGAAGGATTTAATTGATCATCATACAAACTATCAATAACTTAGACTCCAATTAGTTATATTTAAACTAAGTGGCAAGTACTAGATACCATTTAGCACCTGTTAATAATAAGTTATTAATCTTCTAATTCTTTGATATATCATAATTTCTTAAATTTAAATACAACAATATGTTTAAATCAATTTAAAATAAAAGATGAGGTGATGAAAATTGTTTAAATAATATTTTCTCCAACTATATAAAGTGATTATCTCTTCATTTATATTTTAATATGTAGTTAGTAGTATACATCCATCTTAAGCACAAATTAAGCTTGTGTTGAGAGGGATAAAATCTATTGAGGTATGAATCTCTTTTACAGTGCAAATTTAAAACAAAATGCATCCCTCTCATGCATTGATAGATTTTATAACATATATCTCCATTGTTGTCTGTAATTTCTTTTACCTCCTTCTTTAAAGTCTTTTACAACGTTTCCAACATGAACAACGTTCATTACCAAGTCCCTATTAAATTTCCTCATTATCCTTTAATTGGTTTAGCGATATTTAGGTGTGGTCATGCATTTTTCTTTGGTCTTCATTAAATTGATATTGTTGGGTCTTTCGTTCGCCTAGGTATACAAGTACATGTGGTTCACATGAGGGTTATCCTATCATTTATAAATTAGAATGTCGGTACTATGGATAAACTTTGGTCTCATCACTTGCAGTGTATTTGGACCCGATTGATATTTAACATGGTTTAATCTACTAGAACTGTGTTAACATTTGTTCCCTGCACCATCTTGACCTTCTAACTATATAGTTCAACGAAGCTAAATTCTTAGGGATTACATCTAGGATTGTGGAGAAACCTGACAGTTATGAAAACAACTGCCTCCCCTCCCACAACACCGACAAACCTAATTTGCCTCTCTCGATGGTGAGGCAGTCTCTACAACTTCATTCTACAATTTCCATGGCTTATGTGTTACGAGTATTCCATTTACAAAAAGTATGGCATTAATTTCCCGTATTTCATTCTAGGGTGAAGGTTTTGCTGCTATTTTTTTGGTTCTATTTTTAAGCTTGGTCATGAATTCCTTATGATCTTACCAATTTATAGATAGGCATGGGAAATAACCATTTGTTTGAAAGACCTTCTCAATGATATCTTAGGAAAAGGTCCCTTTAATATTCCAATGCCCACTCTGGCTCTATTAGGTAAATCTATGTACACTCAAGGGTTTATCCTTGATTTGAATTGTATTCAATTGTTAGAGGCATTCCTGAAACTGTCTTTTTATGTATAAAGTCATAGAGTTTTTAACCTCTTATACGACTACCCTACAAGTAAATGTACAATCATCCTTGTCCATATTTTATTGACTCATACCCAATCTTCTAACCATGTATCATTGAAGCTTACAGATTAAATTTATTTCTCAAAAGGATTGATGATGACGAATCCAACTGTTTTTCCTTGGTGGCAAGTTCTATTCGATTTTCCCGCTTTATATTACTTGAGGATATACAGGAGTAATGATGTTTTAAGATATGCAAAAAAAAATTGTTCTAATTGTCATGCTTATGGGTCAATATATTAGGTTCATGTAGTTTATCGTGTGACTAAGAAATTCCCATTCATGGGTTTGTACTAAATTGTATTCATACTTCAAGACAAAAAAATAACCTCTTAAGTGCAAAGTTCTTTTTTCGCTACTCACTCAAACACCCTTTTTGTTGTAGGTTTGCTAGTCATCTTCCTTGATGGGGTTCCACACTTTGCGTCGTTTTAGTTGTTATCTTTTGTTGCTTTCTCGATGCTAAATCAAATGGTTTGAAGATCATCTAGTTAAAGCTAGATCATGTATTTCAACTTTCCTTCTCTGAGCGAGTCGATACATACACTTTCTTCCTCGTCATTTTGGTAACCTTTCTCCACTGATGCCTAGTACAGGGTTTCGACAGGTTATTATTTTGTTTTATGGATAGTAGGGTTTTAGAGCTAAGCGATAAACCATCTCCAATATTTTATTATCATCCAGTTGGATTTGCAGTTATATGAACCTTGAAGGTTTATGTGTGCTTTAACTGGTATACTCTTATGATATTTACCTAAGGGTTTGTTGAAGCCCTGAAAATCGGGTCTACAACAAGGGGGATACCCACCTAGTCCGGACCTTGGTTGGCAGCTCCTTTTCCGTTTGGTATAGTGGGTCCAACTGGGGATATGGGACCAGTTTCCCAATTTATGTGTGTGTGTGAAGAATTGATATTTCCTTTCTAAAAGTTCCTGAGTGAGATGCTCTAATTCTAACTCTAATCTAATGATATGCAATTGTATTCTAATAAATAGAAATATCTAAGTCTACACTAACCCCCGGTGTAATCCTTCTATTATGCAATCTAAAAAGATTTCAGATAACAATCGGTAATAAAGATCATTCAACTGTTATGAGAAAAGAATTCAATATAGATAAACCACTTCGTATAAGAAGTTAGACGAAACAGTTGTGAAAAACATATCACATAATAAGATACTCATACATTAATCATAAATAAATAACTATCACCGTACAAAAATGCCAAATGATAACTCATGCATTCATGTCTTAATATATAAACAACTGAACATTAATATCACTTTAACACAGAGGCAGAAATAGTTAAGAGATAAAAGTACCATTTACAGCTAGTTTTACTCATGAGTTTCAAGTGACAATGATTTATCTCTTCTTAATTCAACATCCACTAAGAGTACAGAAGTGCAACATCAGTAGTAGATATTAAATGTAGATATCTATAAATCATGTTCCATTCATTCATCAAAACCTCCTCGGAGGGTGCAAAAGTGCATGTTCTGAGGACAAGTTTTTGATAAATTTCTGGACCCTTCTCTAAATGCATGAGAAAGGTTTAAATACTACTAACTAAATCTAAAAAATAACTTATTACAAATATGTAGGATACGGTTTAAGTGACCCTCCTTTTTCTAGGAAAAAGTAAAGAAAAATTAATACTAATATTGAATCTAAACTTAACAACTAACTACTTCTATATCTGATCCTTGAAATCAAAAGCATTCAACATTTGCTTGAGTAGGGTCGACTTGATGACTTCAGACTTCAACTGTCTTGCAAAAATGGAATCAGCAAGAGCTGGCACCATCTTTTCGGCAGAATTGATGATGCATTTGAGAGTCATACACTGGCTGTGTGGTTTTACCAAATACGCCCATTAATAATCCCAATTCAACTTAGTTAATCTTTTGATTGATTATGCCTTTTCTTGATCCATCTGTCTCCAATTGTTATACATATGTACATACCATATTGAAGATATTTTAGACAATTACTACTGGTTTTATGATTCAAGTTTTACCTTTTTACCTCTAGCGTTCTTTTTCTGAATTTCTGGGCTTACAGGTAACTGAGCAACTAGAGGCTTTCCATTTCAAGAAGTTTTACCCAATGATGCGTGACTAGCACCTAGGCACTAATCGCGCATCGGAAACTGCCTCTGTTTCTTGAACCAGGCTTCCTTGGTGTGATTTTCGCCTCTTGTGCGCTTTCTTTTAGTGGATGTAAAGCTCAAATTTTGTGAAAATAATAATTCTGTAAGTTCTTGACCCGGAGTCTTACATTGTTTGTTTTTAATGTTAGCCCTATCCAATAACCATTTAACCATACTTGTGTAGGGGAGAATTTTGGGCCTTGCCACTATCCGGTGCAAGAATGAACAAGCTAAATCTGCAACTGATGCTTCGAAAGACCCCTGTGAACCAGCAGTAGCCGTAACCTCCTTCACCTTGGGATATTCTTCTTCTAGTAAATTATACATGCCTTCCCAAGTCGTGATACTAGCATCTCTGTTACAGGCGGTGTCTGTATATAGGGGTGTCATTTCTTTGTCTTCAGAGCTCAGAGCTTTGCCTTTCTTCCCCATGATATCCTGTGTACTGCTTTGTATAGTTGTATTTTCTTCGTTCCCGCAGTTTACAAGTGAGGTGAGAGTGGTGGTAAGGAAAGGTGATGGGAAAGCTTTTAAATGCCGAAGACATAAAAATTGTACCACCTTATGTGAACTGACTCTTTGATAAGCGCAAAACCATATTTCATTAACAACTGGCAACTAACTCATTAATTACCATTAAAGCGCATAACCAGGTCTTGGTTCATGGAAAAAAAATTCACGAATAATGAGCGCGAAATATTTGCAATGAAGTGATTTTGCGATTTGTTTCACAATATCACAGATTTCTGTATCGTATTTTCATGATACCATTCCGCCACTTTATCGTAATATCGCCCTGTTGCTCTATCGCAATATCGCTATATCGCAATATTGTACGAATGCGCCATGTGACAATTTTGTTAATGTGATTTCGGTGAAATGCGATTTTGTGATATTTGTCGTCACATATCGGCGATTGGGGTTTTCTAGCGTAAGCGGTCTTTGATGCATGCGATGCGATATATGTTTTTTAATATGTAGTCTCACATCGCGATCTCTCAATCTCAGAATTCGGCTTGTAACGATGTATCCTATTATCCTTTTTGCAATGCGATTTTTCTTAAGGAGCGATTTTATCTTACCTGATCATGAAACTTAAACTTTTTATATTTTTTCAAGGATATTTTCCTAAGTTTATGATGGCAAGTTTTATTAAAAAGGAAATACAAGCACTAATTCATTTTTTAAATCTTTTGACTAAGGGTCCCCACTTATCTAGTGTTATTACTAATACTAAATAATAAGGGGGGGTTGTTACTGGCCACAACAATTGGCGATTCACTTGGAAGAACCAGTTATCTCTGTTTTTCTTTTGAATTTTCTAAACTTCCAAAACAGAAAATTTTCCAGAAAATTAAACTTTATTATACAAAGACAAAGTACATTATGCTTTTTCCTATCAATGATATTTTGTTTCTTCTATTTTCAACTTTGATTATTTACTCCCTCAAGCTAGTCTTTGTATTTACATCAGTCGTTACTTGGTTTATAAAGATAAAAATAAAGTCTTCTCTGTAAATCAGTTTTGAATATGCTCATTTGTAGTAGGTAGAGCCTCTGCTGCTAGCATGAGTTCATAGCCCCAATAGGGTTACCTGTTACCCAACAATGATCCTGTATCCTACTTAGAGAAATATACAATTTTCAAAGAGAAAACCATATCCACACTTTTTGCTTTCATTTTCTTTTTTACCCTTAAAGGAAAATGTCTTGGTTTGATAGCCAATTTATGACACAATCATTCACTTGATTTATAATTTTGCTGAAAAAGTTGGCTCGTGATGAGACCCCTTGTCTTTTGAATGCAACAATATTGAGTCATTGCCCTGTTGTGGTAGGCAGTATTGGTAAAGTCAGCAAGCTATAATATCTATGATCATGATAAGCCGGCTCGTGATGAGACCTCTTACTCTTTAAGGTAAAGTGTACCATTGGATCATTCTTTGAGCGTTGTAGTTTCCTAGGTGGGGAGGAAGTCATTGTTTCCTTAAGATATCTCTGGACGAAAATGGTAGAGTTTTTTGGAAAGAGCTTTTCTGCAGAGAATCTTCATTTTGTTGTCGATACCTTTCATTGGACTGATATGAAACAATTTTTCACTAAAGTTCATTTTCTATCAAAATTTACAAAGTCAAAACTAGTACCATTTCTAGGTCTAGACTCTTTAACTGTATCTTTCAATAATAACGATCAATTTTCTAAAAGAATTCTATTTATAAAAGTGAAAAAACAAAATCTCAAAGAGGATTTGTGTCTTTTTTGTGAATTCCGAATGTAACCATTTACAACCGGTTTTATTATGGAAATAAAAACTAATCTACAAACTAGAATAAAGATCTTCTATGGAAAATATTTCTTGAGGATCTGTCCATTAACAAGTAAATAATCTCTTTTTCCTGTTAAATCCTGCAACATAAAAGTGGATGGACCTATTAGCTCTATGATTTGAAAAGGGCCAAGCCACATTCGTTGAAATTTTGTATGTTTCCCTTTTTCCTCATGACCCTTGTCCCATTTTAAAACTAGATCTCGCATCTAAAAATATTTTCTAGATATCATGCTTGAATCAAAAGAGGCTTTTACTAATTTTTTATGATGAGTGTGAGTTATTTTGGCCTGTTCTCATTGTTCCTCTAACTTAATTATTTCTAGCTACCTTAGTTGTAAGGAAGAAGCTGGTGCTTCATCAATATATTGAACTAAGGCTAAAGAGGGAAGTGCTAAATGAGTTGGAAAACCCACTTCTTTCCCATAAACTAAATTAAAGGGAGAAGTTTCGATAGAGGCTTTCTGCGTTATTCGATCTTTCGATAAGGCATATATTAAAGACTTGTGCCAATTTTTATGATTTTGGTCAATGGTTCACTTAATAATTCTGGTTAAATTTTTATTTGTAGATTCAGCTAATCCATTCCCCTGTGGATAGTAATTGGCAGAGTATTTAAGCTTAAAACCCCTTTTGAGTGCAAATTCAGTCATTGCATTACCAAAAAAATATGATGCATTGTCAAACATTAAAGTAGAAGGCAACCCAAAGCTGGTGATTATGAACTGGTCTATGAACTCGATGATATGTTCAGCGTTAGCCACCTTGAGTGGAACTGCTTCTACCCATTTAGTAAAGTAATTTGTTGTTGTAAGGATATACCTATGCTGTTTAGAAGAGTGAGGAACGATCTCACCTATTATGTCCAATCCCCATTGATCGAAAGGCTGCTCAATGTTGATCGGTTCTAGTGGCAAGGATGGTTTCTTTTGTCTCCCAGCAGCACTTTGACAGACTTGACATTTTCTCACATAGTTATGTGAGTCTTTGAATAATGTCGGCCAGTAATAGCCTGCACGTAAGATTTTATGTGCAGTAGCATCTCCAGCATAATGTCCACCTGCTGGCCCATCATGGAGTTCCTGCAAGACTTTTTCAGCTTCAGATTTCTCAAGACATCTATGGAGAACAAAATCATAATTTATTCTAAAAAGAACATCGTTCATGAGTTGATATTGTTTGGCTTTCAGCCTTAGAGCTGTTTTCTTGGTATGATCAAGGTTTGAAGGAGCATATCCATTATTTAAGTAATAAATGATATCAGCGTATAATGACTCAACATCGTTTAGGCTTACCTCATACATTTGTATCTCTGCAGATGGAATTTCATACATAAGCGATGCTCTGGCCAACATTTTTCAAAAGCCTTAACCTTTTACAATACTTGCTGGTTTGATTTCTACATCATATTCCTGTAAGGCAGTAATCCAATTGGCTCTTTTCTCACCCACATCTTTTTGTACTAAAAGATTTCTTACCACTCGAAATGGTACTATGATTTTCGTATGGGTTTTGAGTAGAAAGGGTCTGAAATATTTAATTGTTTTGAAAACAACATAAGCTTGTTTCTCCACATCTGAATAATTTAACTTAGCCTCTTGTAAATTTGAACTGAAGAAAGCAATCGAGGCTTCTGCCTTTTCTTGATTTGCTTGAGTGAGTATCGCAGCATATGATTTATCAGAGGCAAATGTGTATAAAATAAAAGGATCAGAATAATTTGGAGTTGCTAAAGATGGAGCATTCACAATTTCTTGTTTGATCAAATTGAATGCCTTATATTCATCTTGGCCCCATTTAAAGTTTGAGTTCTTTTTAATCATTTCTTGTAAAGGAGACATGATTCTTGAAAAATCTAGAATGAATCTCTTTACAAAGTTAATCTGGCCAAGAAAAGATTGCCTGGCTTTCTTATTGTGAGGTAGGGGTATTTCAGAAATCTCCTTGATTCTGTTAGGATCAATGTTAATTCCAGATTTTGACACTATGAATCTGAGAAGTTTTCCTTCACTTAACGCGAAAAAATATTTTTTTGGGTTAAGTGAAATTCCATACCTTTGACAACGTTGGAAGAATTTTTTTAAATCTTTAAAATGATTGCTTCGTTTCTTGGAATATACAGTTATATCATCCAAATATATTACCTCTAATTTGTTAACTAAACCTTTGAACGTGATGTCCATGGCTCTCTGAAATGTGGCACCAACATTGATCAGACCAAATGGCATCTCTTGATATGCGTATGTGCCCCATTTAGTTCTGAATGCGGTTTTCAATTGATCATCGGGATGTACCAACACCTGATTGTATCCTGAGAATCCATCCAAGAATGACATTAATTTTGATCCCGCCACTGCTTGTAATATTTGTTCCATGGGAGGCAAAGGAAAATTATCCTTTTGGTAGGCTTTATTAAGATTTCAAAAGTCAATACAGATTCTGATGTCTCCGTTCTTCTTTCTAACAAGAACCATATTGGAAACCCATTTGGAGTGTCGAACGTGAAAAATTATTTTGGCTTTCAATAACTTATTGAGTTCAGATTTGATATGGTTTTCTAGGTTGGGATGGATCTTTCTCAACTTCTGTTGGACAGGTTTCTCATCGTCTATCATTGGAATAGTATGTTGGATGATGGAGGTGTCATATGTTTTGAGTTCATCGTAATTCCAAGCAAAGACACTTTTGTATTGTCTCAAGAGATGAATATATGCTAATTTTTCTTCAGGAGCTAGACGAAGGCCTAGGTTGATATTTGGTGCTTTGGTATCAGTTCCTAGATTTACTAATTCGTAGTTGAAAGTTGAAATTTGGAGTTTTGAATTGGTAGATATTTTAAACCGATCTTTCAAATCATAAAGGTTTTCTAACTTGACTGCTTACTTAGGTATAACATTATTAGTGCTATCTTGTTGCAATTGTTGGTCATGTTGTTCTTCATAAATTATTTGATTGGTGTAGGATCCTTCAGATGTGAGGAAACTCACAATATCAAGATCATCATTGAAAATCCTCCAATTGGTAATGTTATTAGGAATCGAGGGTCTAAAAATTAATTCAATTGAAAATTGATCAGGGCTAAAATCTTCTGAAGGAATGAGCTTGGAACCTACGTTGGCCAAGAGGTCTGCACTAGCATTCTGGATTCTGGGAATTGACGAAATATTAAATGCTATAAAGTGTTCAGTCAGACCTTGAACTAAAGATTGGTAATGTTTTAAATGACTTGATAAACAATGTATAGTATTACGTACTTGTCTGATCACAATTTCAGAATCTCCGAAAACTTGAAGGCATTTGACGTCTAACCCGATTGCTTTGTATAACCCTTGGACTAAAGCCTCATATTCCGCGGTATTGTTGGTGCAATCAAATTCGAGTCTACAAGTTAGCATAGTTTTATTTCCCTCTGGACTTATTAACACGCATCCTGCACCTGCTCCTTCGTTAGATTTAGAACCGTCAAAAAATAACTTCCAAAATAAAGATTTATTTACAGGACTATCTATAAAATTAATACATTTAGAACTATTTGACTGAGAGAAATTTTCTGCTTGAGATAAAACAGAATGTTCTAAGCAAGGTGAAGTATGAGCATTAAAATTTTCAAGGAAAGAATCGACTGATTAGTTGCCAATGATGTTATTGTTGTATGCTACTAGTTCATTTTCTCCTACTAGTTCCGTTACTATGAAATTTTGATGTCTTTCTCACTCAGCTTTTATTTTATTTGGTTTACCATTGTAATGGAGCCACATGTGCGACCAGTCAGTTGCAAAGTATTCATGAAGTTTTTCTGACCAATCTTTGCTAAGAATTAAGCCATAAAATTTTAGAATATCAACAACTAAAATGTCGATAACTTGACATACCTTTGGGTTAGATGACAACCTTATGGTAACCTGATTTAATTCACCAACCACTTTGACTTGCGATTGATCTAGCTAAACTATGCAGAAAGAAGATTTTTGCGGTTGAAAATTCAATTTTGCACATATTGACTTTGGTAAAATATTCGATGAAGCTCCAGAATCCACTAAGCAATTATGCAAATTTTTATTGAAAATTTCATAAGTAAGAAGAAATGAGGGAGTATGAGATCTCGATCTTCCTCCAATTAAGACGATGTCATTTGGGTCAACTTTATTGATCATATTAGTTGGAGGTCTTCCCATGTCGTGGGAAGCTTGAGAAATTACAGCGGTGGGCAAAGGTGCAACTGGTACAGTATGTAGCTCTTTCAATAGTATCTATTGCTGGTGTTTTAACTTCCTCAATTCGTAAAAAGTGATGTTGGCCCTAGTCTTTTTCATGTCCTTTGATATTATACTCCATTTCATTCGAAATGATCAGCGTTTTGGATGGAGTTGATGAATCTGTTTGGACTGGGCTGGTTTGAGTCGCTTTAGGTGTCATTTTCTTGGTTGCGACTTTATCCTTAGTCGTCGAGCTTGCGCTCTTTGGGTTGGGAGTAGGTTGAGGAGGATCAAGTTGATTTCTACTTCGAGTGCTAACTGAGGATGCCTTTTGATCCTCTTCATCTGGGAGGATGAAATCCCACATACCTTGTAACTCTACAGCTTCTTCTTCATCGGTATGTTCTTCAGTAGCGATTTCCTCTTCTTCTTCTTCTAATTCAACACTTTAATAGCATTTGGGGGCTTTGAATCAAATGGCGGGTTCCTTTTAAGAGGTCTGTACGACTTTTTAGAAGAAGTTTCTACCACTTATTTCTTAATGTCGACCATTTCGTTAGACATGGTCTTCAAAACTTTTTGCAATCCTTCTAAACTGAATGGATCTTTCGATTGCTTTTTCTTGGGATCTTCCTTGAAAGTAACCTTCTTGGAATTTCGTTCTTCTATCAAATTTTTCTTTTCTAGGGCAATAATACGTTTCTCTACTGTTATTGCTTCTTTCATATTTTCTACTAAAGTTGTTTTGTTAGCCCTGTCAACAAAGATTGCTATCTTTGATGGTAAAGCAATGACGTACCATTCACTTCGCACTTCTTCGCTAGGCTTGGAAGTAATAGGAATTTTGTTTAACAGTTTATTGAAATGTGAATTGAAATCTTTGATAGGTTCTTTTGACTCGGCCCTAAGGTTAGACAGGTCATTGATCAATGGTGCCGTAGACCTATCATCACCAAATTTAATAAGGAATTGTTCTTAGAAGATGTCCCAACCAGTGATAGATCCAGATGGTAATGAAAAATACCATGATCTCATTGTTCCTTGAAGAGTATAAGGAAAAAGTCGAACGAAAACATCTTTGTTGGTAACTCCATTGAGATTAATGGATAACATAAAGTTATTTATATGATCTTATGCTAGCATGCCTGCTTCAGGATTAAACTTAGGCAACCATTTTTTAGGATGGGCCGGTAGCTGACTCAAGGGTGCAGGCATTAAGACTGGCCCTGGGTTATTCCATGGAGATTGGGCCATTGCTGAACTACTAACAGAGGAAAGTGCAGATAATTATCCCTCCGATTGAGAAGATGAGGATATTACGATTCCAGATGATTGAGAAGGAGATGTGGAAGTACGGTGGATTGATGGACAATGATCTGAAGTTGAGTGGATGGTTGACTTCACGGTGGAGAAGTTCAGATGGATGATGATGATGAAAGAGTTGGTGGGCTCCAGTATTGCAGCAATAATGTTGCAACTCCTGGGACTCCATTCTTTACTTTTATCAACCCGGTAGTTCATAACAAACTTAGAAGCGATGGTGCTGTATGCGCAAGTACTAGCTCTTGCCGCAGCTGTCACTTGGTCAGCTGGCACAAGTCTGCTAGGGGCTCAATCCAACTTATATGAGCTTTGATAAAAGCCTTGCTAACTGATGCATGGAAGCTAGTCTTGAAGGAAGCTAATCTATTTGCGAAAAGAGATTGAAAAACTGAAGGAAAGTGCAAACCCTAATTCTACGAGCTAGTCCTACTGACGCAAAGAAGAGAATGAAAACTACTGAAAGAGATGCCATTACTTATATGAAGGTAAAATACATGTGTCTAGACTACCTCTATTTGAAGAGAACATCTTTTTGTATTTTTGATTAAGTTGTCAGTTTCATCATGCATATGCTTTCATTGTTCTTGACTGTGCAGGGGTGGATCAATGAGGAGAAATGCTCGGAAGAGTTCGGGAAGGTTCGGAGAGGGTCTAAGGAGTCCCTAGCACCCTTCCCGAGAGTTTCACAAAGTTTGGCTACCAAGAAACCTCATTTGTGAGCTTCTATAGGAAGTCTACATGGGTTCTACAGGATGTTCAGGAATTTCTACAGGATGTTCAGAAATTTCTACAGGATGTTTAGAAATGGGATTTTGGAGGATGGATGAGTGAGAAAAGATGAAGGAATGGATGTGGAGGTAGGATAGGGGTCTGAAGTTTCCCAGGAACTGGTGGATGGAGTGGGGAGAAGGTGTAGATGGCTGAATTGGCTCAAAGAAGGCTGAAATAATGGTTGCACAAAAAGGTAGGGTTACGTGGACAGGAGGACAAATGTGAGATGAGGAACCTAGTTAGGAGATGGAATAGATGGCTCTGATGAAGCTTGGGTGGATGAAAAAGTGGTAGAGATGCTCTGTATCGTGCACTTTCAACTGAATCAATAAAGTCTTGAAAGTAATCAAAGTCCTAGTTAATCTAATCTAGATAATAATAAAGTGAATGAACAACAACTTTATTTGAAAGAGAACCATATATATCAACTATGCAATGAAACATTTCAGAGATCTGAACAGGTAAACAACTTATACAAATGAAAACAATACACTAATGATTGCATGGAAAAGCAAAACTAGTGTTTTTGTTTGGGACAACATGGTTACTTCAATTCCAGCCCCTGATCCAATGAGGAAGAGGTGAAACCAAAAGTGTTTGTTGGCCCTTTTTCTAGAGCTTTTTCCTTATTATTATCCTACCAACCAATTCTAAACATCTGAAGCAATTCTAACCATAAACAGTGACCTAGTTAATCAACACAGCTTAATTTGCCTAACAGAAATACGTTGCAAATGCATAAGAGGAAAAACAACGATGCATAAAGGAAAGATAACAGTACATAAAGGAGGCCCTAGGCCCTCAAGTTGGGCCCAACCCTGAGAGCTATGGCTCCTATAGAGGACTCAGAGTTGATATAAAATAGGACTGCTTATCATTATCAAAAGATAGTCATCAGTCAAAAGTTATGCCAAAATGGCTACAACAACAAGCTAAAAGTGATAGCACTGTAGTGCAAAAAAATGCAATGGTTTCAAAAGTCCCTTACGAAGGCTGAGGCCTTCTCATTTATACACCATGAGGGCCCTAGCAGGCCTCCCAAATCTAAGGGACTCGACTGTCCCAATTGTTAGTAGACAGTCCCTTTTCCAAAATCTGCTTGGCTGCCTTCAAAATCCGTTTTTGGTGGCGTGTGAGCTCAGATTTGGGGGTGGAGATCCCGAGGAAGGGCTATTTAATGTCATAGAAAACCCCCCTACGAATCCTCACCTCAAGCTTGGCTGTCACCTAGCCCATGATTGCTCGGTTTTGCTCCAACATGTGTAAAAAAAACCTAAAATAAGCACGTGTTAGCCACCTAGGAAGAGTGGCCACCCTTATTCGTACAAATGACATAAACATACTAAAAAAATAATGCATAATCTATGAAAAATGGAGGATTGAACAAGGATTGAACAAGGATAATTAGGCAAAATGATCCCAATAAGTTACCCAATTTGGGGCTCATCATCACCCCCCTGCTAAATGGGTTGCTCATCCTCTGAGCAACTAGTCCATCTCCTCATCCTTAATTTCTTTAATCGCCTCCCTCACATCCTAGGCTTCTGAAGTAGTATCCTCTTCACTGTCATGGAATCCGGCCTTCCTTTCCACCTCTTCCCACTACTTATGCTCTTCTTCTTCTATGCCTCCTTCTAACAACCCCGAAAGCAAAGGTGGACTTAACTTGAAGCCTATCCAGTTGGCCTGAAGATTCTGCATAGACTTTTTGTAGAGAGGCACTCATGCCAAGGCCTCCCTCATTCTAGTTGGAGTGTGGTATTCCCTGATTTTGAGGCTTTGGGACAATTGTTCCACCTATGGGTGCAAGCATGAACACAGTTGTCCCCCAATAGTCTCTCCATATCCTCAAAGTGTGCTATGGCCTGAGCCTGCCGATCCATGTACTCTAACAGGGCCTGAGAGTTGGTTGCTAGGTGCTGGTGGGCAGATATCAATGTTGAGGGGTCCCCTAGCTCTGCTCTAATCAGCAGCGGTTCCTGTAGTTCTCAGTCCATGACATTTTTGACCTCTGCCGCTCTCTTTTCTTTGTGGTTTAGCCATGAGGTCATTGCCATAAGCTGCATGTCCCCTACTGCTGTGTTGGAGTCCCATGAGGTCAAGTTTGGAAGGGCCAAATTATGAAGGTAGAACGTTGATAGCTTTGCCTTGTCTTCTGAGGAATTGCTGTTACATAAATCCATGAACTGTTGGGGGTTTTGGATTTGAGTGATACCCCTCTGTGCCAATGTGTTGATTTGGAATTGCAACCACTGATCCCTAAGGTATAGGCCATAGGATTTTCCCGGCTGTCTACATTGCAGAGCTTCCATTGCCCAACTAGCCATGCAGGCCAGTTGTGCCTCCTTCTCTTGTATCTGTTGTTTTAGAGATTGTATCTCTAGGCCTGCTTGCAATTCCCTTTCCTGTGGTTGCCGGTTTAGTGCCTCAAGTTCAGCTTGCATTACTTCTTTTCCTTGAGGCTCTTCTGTGGTGTCCTTGGCTGTTGTGGCCTCTTCTTTCCTCTGTCCTTCTAGTTGTAGCTGCTGTCTAAGCAACTCATTCTCTTCTCGTAGCTTGGCCTGTTGGGAGCTCTCCACATGTCGTACCATTGCCAATTCTCTTTGGGCTTCCTTGAGCTTTTTCTCCAGAGGGCCTATATCTTCCACCCCCTTGGATTTAGTGATCTTCATCCAAGTGTGGGTATGTACTCTTTCTTCCTCTAGTGCTAGGAAAAGTGGCACTGTGAATTTTTGAGGAATGATTTTCCCAGCCTATAAGAAGTTATAATAAGAGCCTAGGCTGGGCTGGGGGCTTGGTTCCATAATGGTATTGGCCTCCTCTTCCTCCTGTGATGACTTAGCTGCTTTTTCTTCCATCTTTTCGGTCTCTTTCAGCCTAGCCAAAGTTTCCTGAAGAGCAGCCTCGGCATCCTATAGAGAGGCCTCCGAGTTAAATTTCTCCATCATTTCCTTCCATGTGGGATGCCTTTGGGCTTCCCCACTCATATGTTATAGATGTCTTTTGTTTGGGTGGGGTGTCTTCAACTGTAATTGGTTCTTTGGACTGTTTCTCCTTTGGTCTACTGGTTTTAATCCTTGCGCTTCTTCTCGCCTTAAAATACATGGAAGGCTCCCTCTTCCATTTTTCTTTCTGCTTTGGAGAGGTGTTGAGGGCAGCCAACATAGCTGCTGCCTCCCTAGCTAGAATCTCAGGAGATTCTTCCTTCCCTTGCCCTTTCTTCGGACTTCCTGTAGAAAGTCTTGTACTCACTGGTTTCTGGCTTCCTGTAGAAGCAGTTTTTGGACTTCCTGTAGAAATGGCCTTCTGGCTTCCTGTAGAACCAGTTGGCAGTGTTTTGGCCTGCTTGGCTGGGGGTGCTTTTTCCTTTAGTTCGACTGTGGCTGCCTTAGGTGTGCCTTCACTTGCTTGGACTTTTTCAGTCCTTTCTGCCCTGCTTCGCAACCTTTTCTCCCTGGGTGTTTATGTCATTTTACCACCCACTATTTTTGCTTCAGCAGCTTGGCCTTTCTCTCGTGTCTCTTTCTGTCCTCACTTTGGTGGTTTTCCCGGGGTTTCCTGACCCTTGGCTTTCTTTTCTGCCTCAGTATCCTCCTTCTCCGCGCTGCTGGAGGAAGTGAGCTCCTCGGTCAAAATTCGGATGTCATCATCCTTAGACATATTTCGAAAAATTTCCCAGGAGAGAGGGACAGTGTAGGTATGGAGTGCATCTTCCATGATGAGCTTGATAAGCCCATGATGGGCCAGCTGGTCTGGTGTTCCCTCCCTCATCTTTGTGGCACACTCAATCAAGGATTGCAGGAGGAAGTAGGGGGCGCTCAACTTTTGTTCTGTGGGCAGATCCATTTGGTGCCTGAGTTCAATTAGAAAATGGAAATGATAACCATATATGATGCTGAACCGCCCCTCACAAGTAATATATTTCATAATTTGAAGGCTGACTTCGCTCCAAAATGGCTGTAGGCTGGTTCTCCGGACCCCATTCTTATCCTCTGAAAACTGTTCCTTTGGCAAGAAGAACTCCTTTTTAGCCTTTTGGCCCAATTTCCTCTCCTCTTTATCCCAAGGTACCCCCATCGGTAGATCAATGACTCTGCTAATGAGCTGTGGGGTGAGTCTTAGGGTCAATCCTCTGAAGTTGACAGTGGCTAGTGTCTTTGATTTCGACTTCAGGGACCTTAGGAATTCCTCTGTGATTTCATCATCGTGACCTTGAATTTTGTCATAGAATGTCATCTAGTGTGCATGGGAAAATAAGTCTACCACCTTAGGAGTTTCTCGTGTTTCTTGGAGTCTGAGGGTTCCTTTCTAATAAACCCTCCTGGCATGGTGAAAAATACTCCGTTTTTGCTTTCTCTTTGAGCAAAAAGGGAATTCTATGTGTGTTTCCTTCTCAGAACATTGAAAATGATATCTGCAGGCCACTTCGTATCAATTCCTCGGTTTTGAAACTTGACTTCCCGTGTACAGAAGGACGACTTGGGTTTTCTCTAAGCAGAGTGGAGAGCTATGTTTCCAACATACACATAATCATGTAAAATTCACAATTTTTTTCACCGGTTAGCCTTGATAGTGTCTCAACTTCTCTATAGGAGGAATTTAACTCAGGACTTGTGGAGAAAATCTTGGACGCAAACCAACGAAGACAATTTCATGCAACCATAAGTAAACTGCTTTTGGATTCACAGATAGACTTGCTTTTAAATTTTTTCTACCCCAGCATGTCGAATTCACCACCTTTGGAACTATTTTGCAAGGTAATGGTGTGTTCGGGCCTACCTCTCTGAGAATTGCCACCCTCAACGTAAACAGTCCAAGCTCCTTCGTAATGTTGGGTTTCTTGTAGCGCACCTTCCTGTAGAAAGCTTTTCCAGCTTCTAGAGGACGTCACGGTGGTTCTGGAAGAGTCTGAGCTACAGAAGGATGTTGGAACAGAGCGAGAAGCTCGAGCTAGCAACTTGCAGAGGAGGAGGATGCATACTCGGCTGCAAAATGGTTACAAGTGCGAATGATAGCAGTTTACCATGAGTTATTCGACCAGCCAATTTGAATTGCTGCAAAATTCATGGTGCGGGGGTGAGCTGTCTAGGCGGATCTGTTGGCCGATGTCATAGCCATCATTCCTCGGCGTGTCTCTGACCACTGAATCCTTCCTTCTGCATTCACTGCCCCCATTTCTGTCACACTGTCAATTCTCCCTGACTGGACACTTCCCACATGTCAACTGCCCAAATTTTTGGCATAACCAAGCTCATTCGGATCCTACGAGGCCATTCGACTGGCTCCGGGTGGCCACTTGACTAGCCACCAGAGTTGTTCAATTCGCTCATTTCAAAGTCATGCAAATTTTAGAGTATAGTTCATGCAATTCGACGAATAAGGTTAGGCACTTACCTGTGTAGCCATGGACGTGTTTTGCAGGCTTCGAGACGTGGAATGCTGGATTTTCTTGCTGCTACTTTATGGACAGGTGCTGGATCTCCCCTTTCATTGGTTGATGCCGGATACAAGACCTCGAGACCTGACCCTCTGGTGGTGAATGCTGCATGCACCGGCTTCGTTTGAAGTGAGTTGATTGTGTCTCCATGGTATGTGCTCCAGCCGGATTAGTCGCTACAGGATTCCTGTAGGACATCCTGTAGTCGTTTCTCCCACTGGGGTGCATGCTGAAACAAACACAATTGCGTTCATAGATGGAAGGTCCTGATGGAGCCTTTACAGGTAAAGTTTGCTAGCCTCTACATGCTTTATTTTTCACTTGAAAAAAATAAATTTTGATCTGAGAAAACAGGATTCTTGTATGACTGTGTAGGTATATTCAACCAGATGGTGGCAATGGTGGTGGAAGGAGATGAAACAAGTGGAGGATGGAAGAAAAGAGTGGTTGCATGCCTCAACAACTGATTTCAAGCTTCAAATCCCTCTCCATAATCGATTCTAGCCTGCCCGGAGATGAGTACTGAGATAGAAAACAGATGTTCGTTTGGCATCTGGTCATCCATTGTTCCTTCTTCACCTGCAAGCAAATCCAATCTAGACAAGAAGTTAGCAACAACATTTTCTTTACCTGGTTTGTTAATGATAGTCAAATCAAACTCTTGCAACAAAAGTAACCATCTAATAATACGAGCATTCACATCAAGGTTATTCATTAAATATTTAATTGCAGCATAATCAGTATGTACAAATTTTTGATAGCCAGTGATGTAGTGTCGGAACTTGTTCAGGGAATGGACCATGGCCAGAACCTCCTTCTTAGTTACAGTATAGTTCGTTTCTGCCTTGGACAGGTTTTTGCTAACAAAGTATATGTCATATGGAAGTTTTTCCTCAAATTTTCCTAAGGCTACCCCTATGGATTTGTTCGAGGCATCAGTGTGGATGTGGAAAGGTAGGGCCCAGTTTGGGCCTCTCAAAATTGGGGCGGACACTAACTTATCCTTCAAGTCATTCAGAGCCCTTTGACAGTCGTCAGTCGATTTAAACTCAACATATTTTCCTAAGAGGCCAAATAATGGCGAGGCTAGCTTACTGAAATCTTTAATGAATCTTCTATAATATCCCACTAAGCCTAGGAAACTCTGAACATCTCTTACCTTCTGAGGAGGTGGAACCTTTTTGATGATCGTAATTTTGTTAGGATCCACCTGTAATCCTTGGCGAGAAATGGTATGACCTAACATGGTCCCTTCAGTCATCAGGAGTTCACATTTTTCAGGGCTGAGGGACAGGTTCATCTCAATGCACTTGCTTAAAACTTTTCCCAGGTTGGACAAGGCTTCTTGGAAGCTAGACTCGTAAGGAGTAAAGTCATCCATATAGATTTCCACCGAATCATGAACCAGCTCGGCAAAGATGCTCAGTACAGTGCTCTGGAAAGTGGCAGGGGCATTGCATTGACCAAAGGGAAGGACTCGGTAGGCAAAGGTACCCCATGGACAAGTGAAGGTGGTCTTATCTTGGTCCTCCGGGCTGATTTGGATCTGATTATACTTGCTGAACCCATCTAGGAAAGAGAAAAACTTCTTTCCTGCCAGTCCATCCAACATTTGATCTATGAAAGGCAAAGGGAAGTGGTCTTTCTTGGTGGCTTTGTTCAGTTCTCTGTAATCCACACAGATTCTCCACTTCCCATTTTTCTTGGGTACCAACACCAGAGGGGAAACCCATTCGTTGTCCGAGATGGGGTAGATGAATCCTGCATCCAACAATTTTTTCAATTCTTCTTTAACGATTTCCTTAAGGGTCGGATTCATTCTCCTCTGAGGCTACCTGACTAGCTTATAGTCCTCTTTAATGTAAATATGATGCGTACAGACCGAAGGATGGATTCCTTTCATTTCCTTATAGCTCCAAGCAAAAGCCTCCAAATGGCGGTTCAAAAGGCTACATAGCTCTTTTTCCTGAGGGGGAGAAAGAGAGGGGCTGATCTTTAAAGTTCTTTCAGGACCAAACTCCACATTCTTAACTCTGGGAGAGGTCAGATCAGTCACACAGAGGTCCACTAAAGCACTGGCTTGGGTATCTTCCACCAACTCTTCTAAGGATAGTGCACCAGGAGGAGGATTCTGGATTAAGTTCTCAATCAAATCATCCTCGGTTTGAGGACCTCCCCTGGTGGCCTCCACTGTGCACAATGGTGTAGAGTAGACCTCGTCCTCATCTCCTTCTCAACCAGAGTAGGTAAGTCTGTTCTTAGCAAAGGTTTGGGCAGGAGCGTATTAGGACCAGCTATTTGGAATAGGCCCATTCTTGGATGGTCATGCTTCCAGGGCTCGACAGCTGATGTAAGCATCCGCAGTAATGCTAGCCAAGGCGCTTCCAAAAATCGGTTGAAACGAGGGCGATTACTCAATGAGTTTACTGGCTGCAGGACCAAGAAGTTCGCAGGGTACTCCCAAGAGTCAACAGAGACCAGGACATCTTCCACAATCCCTTCGGGAGTCACGGTGGAGCGGTCTGCCAACTACAGTACTATCGAGGTCTTCCTTAAGGAACTTTGAAGATTGAGTTTAAGCATAGTGTCCCTGGTCATCACATTAATGGCAGCCCCTAGATCAATCAAGGTGTGGGGAATGATGGTGCCATTGATATGAACATCAACTACAGGACTGCCAGGGTTCAAATACTTTGGACAGATTACTTGCCCCAACATAAGATCGGACAATTGTCCTATGACATTGATAGTTGAGGCATCTCTCTTTCGCCTACCTGGGTGCCTGAAACACTTCTCCTTAATCAATTTTTTGTATATTGGTACATCTTTTATGGCCTGGAGAAGTGGTATTTTCACACACAATTGCTTGAATTCTCCCAGAAGCTTAGTCTCCTCTGGGTTGGGTTGCGTGGTTACTGTTAGTCGCTCAGGAAAGGGTGGAATGGCCTTGGGTTCACTTTCCTGTTTCTCTTCCTCCTCCTCTAGGGGAGGAGGTTAGAGCTCTGGAAGGACCTTCTCAGATCACAGGTTGATCTCCTGAATCTCCACAGCATAGGTAGGGCATGTTGTCTCCCCAGTATATACCTACTGGGCCTATCTGTTGTTGGGGTTTGGGTTCGGTTGCGCAGGCATCTGGGGTTGTCTTGGAGGAGCAGGAGGTAATGGTTGTGGTTGAGCCGATGGTGGAGGGAAAATGGTGGGAGGAGGGTTGTATTGGGGCCTCCACCCCGGTTGAGGTGCATTTCACTGAGGTTGTGGCTGGGCATGTGAGTGAAACGAATGAGAAGTAGGTTGAGTATGGTATTGAGATGGATAAGACCATGGAGGAGGTGTGGACCATGAAGGATGAGCAGGGGGGCCCCAAGAAGGTATATGAGTGGATTGGTTAGGGTTATAATAAGCTTGGGATGTCCCTTGCATCCCCTGCTGGTAAGGTCTAGGCCCATGTGGCCTCCTTTGGCTGAGGAAGTAGAGAGGTTCAGTGGTCGCCTCAGTCCTTAGGTACATGGCTTTAAATCCAGGCAAGGTAGGGCATTGGTTGGTGGGGTGGTCTTCCTCACAGATGAAACATACCTCTATTGAGTGTAATGGACACTCATTCTTAGGGTGCTTCCTCGTGCATCTGGGACAAAAAATGGCCAAGGCCCTCTCAGCTTCCTCTTTCTTTTGCTGAATTTGGAAGGTGTCAAGTTGCATGGAAATAGTCTGTCTCATCTCACTTTTGAGGTCTTCCATCTAATTAACAAACTCATGCTTGGAGAAGGTGGTACTAGCTAAAAGTGGATTCCCCCTACCTCTCTTCTGTGCTGCCCTAGAATGATTTCTAAACACAGTCTTTATGTCCTCATAAGGTAGTTGGTAGATGTCCCCTCCAGCCAGCATGTGAAGGGTATCTAGAAGGTCTTCAGGGACTCCTCGGAGCAAAACCAGCTTCAAAGATTTCGGGTCAAGTGTGCACCTGACCCATTTATAACTAATTTGGAACCTTTCCTTGTAATCTTCTAAAGACTCATCACTTCCCATGGTCATCCGAAAGATCTCCCCCTTGGTTTCCTTGGACCTACAGTAGTCCCAGTATTTGGTGTTAAAAGCTTGCTGCATCTGAGCCCAAGTGGTGATACTGTTTCCAGGTAACCCCATGAACTAGCATAATGCTGCATCCTTGAGGGTAGAGGGAAAGAGTTTCAACTTTTGCTCATCCTTAGCATAGTCATAAGTTCGACAAAGGACAACAAACTCAAACAAGAAGGTATTAGGGTCCTCAGTAGTCAATCCATGGAAGTGAAGTAAGGCTGAGGGACTTATGGTTTTCAATTTCATGTCTCCATTAGTCTCTCAGATGGGGAAGGGACCTTCTATTCTCTCATCTTCTCTTCTACCGTTTCTGTTTTCAGCCATGGCCTCAGACAAAATGTTCTCTAGCTCTTCTTCTGTTATAGGATCTTCGTATATCTCTGGAGGTTCACCTATAGGTTCTTCTGGCTCACTGTCACCAAAGAAGAGTGAAGGTTGACTCAGTGATGTGGTGGGGGTGTTGGATGGGAATTTTCCAGTTTTATCTCTGTTCCTACAAGGCATGAAATGGAAAGATTTTTGGTTGCTTTTGCTTTTTCTGCTTGTACCTGCAAAAATAAAATAGATTGAACTACAACTAACTATCTTGCTGAAATGGGAATGCGGAGTTAAAATGAAAACAGGAAAGGACTAATCTATTTTGCTGAAATGAAATTGCAAGAATGAAATGCTAAGCTACACTTGCAGAATTGAAATTGCGAAATTGAAATGCTAATCTACACTTGCAGAATTGAAATTGCATAATTGAAATGCTAATCTATGAAAGCAAGAAATGTCTATTCTAATTTTGTGGAAATGAAATTGCAGAATGGAAATGAAATAAATTACTTAGCAGAAGTTTGTAGTAGAAAATAGAAGAAAAGCAGCAATCACAAATACTCTGACGCTTCCCCGGCAACGGCACCAAAAAGAGTGGTGGGCTCCAGTATTGTAGCAATAATGCTGCAACTCCTGGGGCTCCCTTCTTTACTTTTATCAACCCGGTAGTTCGTAACAAACTTGGAAGCGACGGTGCTATATGCACAAGTACTAGCTCTTGCCGTAACTGTCACCTGGTCAGCTGGCACAAGTCCACTAGGGGCCCAAGCCAACTTCTATGAGCTCTGAGAAGAAGCTTGTTAACTGATGGATGGAAGCTAACTCGAAGGAAGCTAATCTGCTTGCGAAAAGAAACTGAAAAGCTGAAGGTAAGAGCAAACCCTAGCTAACCCTAATCTGACTAGCCAGTCCTACTGATGTGAAAAAGAGGATGCAAGCTACTGAAAGAGATGCCATTACTTCTAGGAAGGTAAAATACATGTGTCTAAACGACTTCTATCTAAAGAAAACATCTTTTTGTATTTTTGAATAAGTTCTCAGAATCATCATGCATAGGCTTTCACTGTTCTTGACTGTGCAGAGGTGGATCGGCGAGAGGAAATGCTTGGAAGAGGTTGGGAAGGTTCAGAGAGGGCCTAAGGGGTCCCTAACACCCTTCCAGAGAGTTTCACAGAGTTTGGCTATCAAGAAACCTCATCTGTGAGCTTCTACAGGAAGTTTGTAGGGGTTTTATAGGATGTTTTGGAATTTCTACAGGATGTTCAAAAATGGGATTTTGGAGGGTGGATGGGTGAAGAAAGATGAAGGAGTAGGTATGGAGGTAGGATAGGGGTTTGAGGTGGTCCAGGGAATGGTGGATGGAGTTGAGGGAAGATGTAGATGGATGAATTTGTTCAAAGAGGGCTGAAGCAATGTTGCACAAAAAGGTAGGGTTATGTGGGAAAAATGACAAACGTGAGGCAAGAAACCAAGTTAGGGGATGGAACAGATGGGTCTAATGAAGTTTGGGTGGATGAAGAAGTGGTACAGGTGCTCTGCAATTTATATTTCCAACTGAACCAATAAAGACTTGCAAGAAATCAAAGACCTAGTTATGCCAACCTAATCTGATCTAGCTAACAGTAAAGAGAATGAACAGAAGCTTTATTTGCAAGGAAACCATGTATATTAAATATGCAACAAATAATTCAAAGATCTGAACATGTAACCAACTTCTGCAAATGAAAATCGTACACTAGTGATTTCATGGCAAGCAAAAATAGTTTTTTTGTTTGGGATAGCAAGGTCACTTTGATCCCAGCCCCTGATCCTATGAGGGAGAGGTGAAATCAAAGGTGCTTGTTGGCCTTTTTCTGAAGTTTTTTCCCTGTTGATATCCTACCAACTTAATATGAACATCAAAAGCCTTTGTAACCATCAACAGTGACCTAGTTAATCAGCACAATTTAATCTACCTAACAGAAATGATTTTGCAAATGCATAAAAGAGAAATAACGATACATAAAGGAGGCCTTGGCTCTCAGCGTGGGCCCAACCCTAAGAGCTACGGCTCCTATAAAGAACTCAGAGCTGATGCTAAATAGAACTGCTTGTCATTATCAAAAAATAGTCATCACCAGAAAGTTATACCATGGTGGCTACAAAAAAACGAGCTGAAAGTGACAGAACTATAGTGGAAAAAATACAGTAGTTCCAAAAGTAAACTATGAAGGCTGAGGCCTTCTTATTTATACATTACGAGGGGCCTAACAAGCCTCCTAAATTCAAGGGACTCGGCTGTCCCAACTGCTAGTAAACAGTCACTCTTCCCAAATATGCTTCGCTGCCTTTATGATCCGTTTTGGTGGCCTGTGAGCTCGGAGTTGAGGGTGGAGATCCAGAGGAAGGGCCATTTAATATCAGAGACAACCCCCCTACGAATCCTCACCGCAAGCTTGGCTGTCACCTAGCCCATAATTGCTTGGTTTTGCTCCACATTTGTCCAAAAAAACCTGAAATAACCACGTATTAGCCTCCTAGGTAGAGTGACCACCCTTATTCATTCAAATAACATAAACATACTAAAAAATATGCATAATATATGAAAAATGGAGGATTGAACAAGGACAATTAGGAAAAATGAGCCCAATAAGTTACCCAATTCGAGGCTCATCAGATGGTATGCCGACGAACATTGTCAGAGTAGCAGCAGGAAGTTCTGTCATTGCTCTGTTGGATGACATAGTCCTAGATGTCGATGGTTGTTTAGACATATTTAGTCTATCCAAAAGATTCCTCAGTGATTCTTCAAGAACTTCCGATTGCGGGAGACTAACTTCTAATGAACAAGGATATAGGGTGATCCCAGCTCCAAATTGAGATGGAGTGTTAGATGGAGGATCCTCCACTATCTCTTCTATCGCAATCAATCCAGGTGGAAGAGGTAGACCATTAGGTCTGTAAAATATTTTTGGTGCCGAAGAAGATATAGGTTCTGCAGAAACTGATGTTTGGAGAGTAACACCTTCTGAATCAGCTATAGATGGAGCCGGTTCGGGAATAGAAGTGTTTACCGTCACACTAGGATCAGTTGTAATTTCCTTTTGTGGTTGTGGAATTTCTTCTGTAGAGGTAGGGATACTAGAAATGTTTGGAGTAACCGGAGTCTCTGAGGATGTCAGAGTACTTGCTCCAACCAAACTAGGGGACTTCGATCCGGTCAAACACGTTCGCTTTGTCCGGAATAGTTTTGTTTCCAGAGTCAACGACGGTTGACTCGTAAGCCTCTGCGAACAACGGGGTTTTGATTGACTTTCTTCCATGATTGCAGATTACTCGATCAACTCAAATTAAAAAGGGGAAAATGATTCTGAATTATATGAAATTTAGACGCTTTGACACAACTTGTTTTTTCGATTTTTAAGAGTAAAAAAAAACAAAAGATGACTCTAGTCGCCTTCGATTTTTAATGAGCCCTGAAGTGACAAGTGCTCAGATGGACCTTTTCCTTTAAGGAGTTTGAAAAGGAATGAAAGAGAATACTCTGGAAATCTAGACAGAGGGATTACCAAACCAATCGCAAAACTGCAGAATACTTTTTACGGTATGATAGTCAATCTTCCCGAATGCTGTGTTCAGTGCATTGCGATCGATAGGGCGGCAAACACGGCTTCCTAAAGATAAAGGATATAGCCTATTGTGGTCTCCCAATATATAATCTATGGTACGTGGGAGCACAAGTCTGTACTGGCACTTGTCGTCTCAAAGAGGAGGAATCACCCAACTAACAATGAAAGCGACAGTTACCAGGCTTTATGACGCCATAATACGTCTTTAGCCTAGATTTCTAAATGTTGTTCGTTAGGTTCCAAAATGTTTTTATGTTCATTGGTTTGGTAATCCCTCTGTCCAGATTTTAATGAGGTGAACCTGATGATGTTTTCCTTTGCAATTGGTTTGGTGATGAACATGAACTCGTTTGACCGGATCGAAGTCCCCTAGTTTGGTTGGAGCAAGTACTCCGACATCCTCGGAGACTCTGGTTACTCCGAACATTTCTGGTATCCCTGCCTCTACAGAATAAATTCCGCAGCCACAAAAGGACATTAAAACTGATCCTAGTCTGACGGTAAAGACTTCGATTCCCGAACCGGCTCCATCTATAGCTGATTCGGAAAGTGTTACTCCCCAAACATCAGTTGCTGCAGAACCTATATCTTCTTCGGCACCAGAAATATTTTACAAACCTGACAGTCTACCTCTTCCACCTAGATTGATTGCCATAAAAGAGATATTGGAGGATCCTCCATCTAACACTCCATTGAAATTTGGAGCTGGGATCACCCTATATCCTTCTTCATCAGAAGTTAGTCTCCCGTAATCGAAAGTTCCTGAAGAATCACTGAGGAATCTTTTGGATAAACTAAATATGTCTGAACAACCGTCGACATCTAGGACTGTGTCATCCAACATGGCAGTGGCAGAACTTCCTACTACTACTCCAATAATGTTCGTCGACATACCATCTATCCCAACTAGCTCTCAATTGCTGGATGGAGTCTATCCAGGGGCTGTTTCGACAGTATGGACTGTTCCTGTTTTTTCGTCTGGAATAGTATTTGGAATCTCTTATGTTGAGTCTCACCAAATTGATCCTTCACAGTGTCAATTTGGGCAATCCGGTCCCCAAAGGCAAGTCATTTCTTTGAGCACTGGATTACTGCCGTATGGAGGGCCGTATACCCTTTCATTGTCTTCTTCGGGAGAACAACCATGCGGGAGTTCACAACAAAACTTAGGTTATGCTGGAATTACATCTAGCGGTTGGGTGCCAAACCTGCCTCAACAACCAAGAGTTGTATACTCAATGCAACAAAGTTTACCTATGTCAAACATCCCCACTACACCAGCTATCGTGACGGTGTCGCAAGTACAAGCGTTGCCTATTGTATGCCAACCTCAGGTTTCTCAGGTCGTAATACAACAACCCCTTGTCCCTGCGACGCAACCACAATTACCAACTAGTGGAATGACCTAGGTTCAAACAGGGATCATTACCCCCCATCTTGGTCAAACAGTCAGTATTGGGCAACAACTCATGGCTTCACAACCATGGTTGGTGCAATACCAACAATTGTAATTCCAACAGGCTTACCAAGGATCTGAGCAACAAGTCTTTGCAAGTAATGGGCAGACGTACATTCAAAATGGTCAACATCAACCATATCATAATGGTCATGCCCATCAACCTTACCAAAGTTACCAGCATCAAATGCATTATGTGGATATGCAAAGACCAACTGCTTAGGCAATCCCATCTTATCTTGGGTATGCTTTGCCGAACCTGAATTAGCAGTTTCTTTTCATGGCAACTTTAGAATTACCAGATCTAAATCGACTAACGAATGATCCAATTGCTTATGCCCCTTGGTGGTCGGTGATTCCGCATAAAATTCCGTCAGATATTCCTAAATTTAATGGAAATCCGTGTGAAGACCCGTCGAGTCATGTGATCACCTTTCATCTGTGGTGTTCATCAAACACTCTCAACGATGATTCGATCAGGCTTCACCTTTTTCAGTGAACGTTAACTTGTCCGACAGCAAAATGGTATATCGAATTACCTAGAGCTTCGTTTGATAACTTCAGTACCCTAGCCACAACGGGAACAGAACTGCTTACCAATTTCAAGCAAACAATGGCCACTCACATATCCGATCATATTCATGAGTGGCGACGTCATCGTAGAATGGTAAAAACATATGTTCCTGATCAGCTGTTAGCTGAATGGTTTATTAAGTAATTA
>APFE031700923.1:415822-451797 GCA_000404065.3 Pinus taeda | reverse complement strand
GCATCTGTTACACAGTAATTTGTCACCGTCCCTGTTACCCCTTCTCCCGCACCTTGGAGGACTCGTTCCGGGACCTGTGATAAGTGACATGACCTGGAAACACTTGCCTTGCATTCCCCTAGACATGAACTTCATATGCCTTGAAGACACCTTCTGCAAAATACCCATAAAAATAGCCCTTTTTCCATTGGCGTGGTTCCACTGTGTATCACTTGCACCAATGGGGGAAATCCTCCAAAGAGGGCATGCCAGCTGGTGCTCTATCTTAGAGTTGCACTCGCGCCAGCCCAGTTGGGTAAAGTTTTTAACAAACAAACTTACAAATGTTCTTCCTAACCTATTCATGAACTGATTCCATCTTGAGTTAGTTCAGTTGGGCTTCGAATCTCCATAGAAGGGAAGTAGTTCTCCACCTCTCATGGAAGATTCCTAGTGATAAAGCCAATCCCATGAATCTTGTGGATGACCCTAACTCCTTCTCCTATATCTATAAAAGCTTGTCCTTTTGCCTTTGGCAAGCTAGTGAATAATCTCCAAGTTCCAAATTCTAAGTCTCAAAGTCTGAGAATTGCTAAGTTCCTGCTACAAGAAGCCTTATTCATTCCCATGAGGCTAAATCTTAAGTGAGGAGATTCTTGTCCAAGTAACCAAGGAGAGAGAGGCTTGTTCCCCATTGCCAACAAGCTTTGCAAGACATGTGTTGTTGATCACCCAGCCAAAGGAGGATTTGACGTCAGAACTATGGTTGTATTCTTCTTTGTTGTTTATCAATAATAGACGACTATCATTATGGTTCCACTCTTATTGTCGTTGTAATGATAATTGAGTTATATCCTTTCTTATTGATATATAGTTGCATCTATTGGATTTTATACTTGTATTTGTGTCGTTCTTTGCATGTGCAGGTGTCCGTTCACGAGGATCGTGGGGATTGTGACTGGCCGGAGCAAAGGAACGGGAGCGACGACTCTTCTACAAGTATTAGCTTTGGAATCCAGGTAGGCTCTCATCATCGGTCTTTAATTTGCAATTAGGAACTTGCATGTTAGCGTTGTTTGATTGTTGTTAGACCCCATTTGGGCTAGTATGGATCGCCTCTATCCACAGAGGGGATTTACCTCCACAACAGGGTACGCATCAAAGGAGTTTTAAGGACTGGCGCGAATGCAAAAGGATGATGCTCATGCGGTTTGGAAAGCCTCAGATGCGAATGAAAGCCGGGTATGATGGATGAAACAACCTATGCGCCCACCTCTCCAGATGGGTACAGGCGTATGGTATGCAACTTGTATGAATGCACACTGTCCTCGCGATGGGAAACAAGACCAACAAGCAGGAGCAGGCAAGACGATGGTGAGAACGATGAAGTATGATAAGATCAAGCGTGCCAAACATTATTCGTGTGGAAGCCTTTGAAAAAGTGTGTGAAGTACTGAACACAATCCACCATGTGAGACGCACTCACTAGGACCTGCGCATACTAGCATTTCTATGGACTTATAGGACCATGTGCAAAACCATGACCACACAGGCACTTCCGACGTTGAAGTATGAAACAGATGCTGTAATCCCTATGGAGCATGCAAAGCCTAGTCCGTGCATAGTAGTACCCATAGACACGAAGGTTCACGAAGCTCAGAGAGAAGGAATCACACAACCAAAAGAAATAGAACACATGGGACTTGAGGAAGAAATCCAACAGGGAAACCTTATAATCCGCGAACTTGAAAAAGAAAGGGTACGGTTAAGGAAGAAAAGTGCTTTGATGGATGCAGAGGCCAAGAAGCTGGAGGACGAGATAAAGGAAGAGTTTCTCGCCTAAAAAACTAGGATGGTAAGGCAAGGTGCGTAAAATCATACTAACAAGTTTGAGAACTATCATCGTGAATTGGTTAGTCTAATGCCTTGGCTTCGACCGCATATCGCCAAGCGTAGTAACCAGGGTAGCGTGTTGCAAATGGTGAAGTGCACGATGCCGACCACAACAATAGAAGGTGGGGATTCTCCAAGAACCGTGATGGAGGATAGGATGGAGCCCCACATGGGTGGTGTGACCACCTAACTAGCCAAGGGAAGGACAGTCTTAGCACTCCAGGTAGTTGGAAGGGAGCGCGGGACTATAAACTATTCTGCCCAGGAGCTGCACGATATTGGAGATGCATGCAGAAGCAGAGAGTCACAAGGTCTGCGACTACGCACGGGGGGATACACTGCCGTGCGAGTTGGCCAGAAAGTGACCGTTGAAGTCACTATTCATGATAGGATGCTTGACTTGAGGCCAAATGGAGCGGGTGGCAGGCATTTAAGATGCGATTTATGGGCAAGATTTGGGAAAATCTGCTGCCAAGAAAGCATTAATGAACCGGAATTGGGGGGAACGGTCAAGTTCAAATTCAAGAAGCGTTATAAAACACAAAGGGTTTCCCAACAAACAACACTTGGTCATTTGCGAATTAAGTGATTGAGCAGATCCCTGAGCATTGCGAGCCGAGCGTTGATTGAGCCCCTGAATTCGTGAGTGACAGATTATAACCCAAATACAATGACAACAACTAAGGATGGTCTCGGAATAGAAGAGGTGACCGCCGGCGAGGCCGCGTAGGCCCTAACTATGGAGGATGTTCCAAAAGGTATTGGGGTTGTGGCAGAGATCCCAAAATCACTACATACACTAAGACCCAAGAAGGATAAACAAGAAATGGCTCCTATATGCGTGTCCCTGAGGAACTCGCTATGCAGCAAACTATCAATGGAAGAAAAGGGGAAAGTTGTCATGATAGAAACAGATGAGGAAGAAGAAGATTTGTAGGCCCTTCTATTCGTAGCGGAAGAAGATGAAGGCATGGAGGTGGATACTCAGCCTAGGCACTTTGCAACAATACTAGCCACCTATGTCCCTTTGTGAAAAGGGAAGGCCAAGGTACCTAAATACTTGGACGAGACCAAGAGTTTGCTCCAGACCCCACTCCTCCCAGATGGCATTTTGTTTGAAGGCACACACCTAGGTCGTGTGCCGACCATAAAATTTGAAGATTGGGACCTTGTTGACGACGAGAAGTTCCCCCACCTAGAGATTGGAAACTTCATGAAGCAGCACACTGCGGGGGTGGTAACAACATTAGATCAGCGGAAATGGTTATGCGCTTTGGAAAAGGCTGAGTTACTAAACCTACTTTGGGTGCCGCATTTCCATCGCCCCCCAATAACCATTTTTGTCATCAAGCAGCTACTCTGCCTGGTGCATGATGCGTATTTATGGCTAGAGGAGCCCATCCCCATCACGGTAGACCTAATTCATCGCATCTCCTGGCTCCCATAAAAAGGAAAGGACCCCGTGACCATATCGGAAGGAAAGGGCAGTGATTTTGCCCTCATGGAGGCCATGAAGATGAAGTACAAGCTGGGAAAGAAGAAGAGAGGTTACGCAATCTCCAGCATCAAGGATAAAGCGGTACACGTGGCAACCCAGATCCTGGGTGATCTGCATGACATCGACAAGATGGTGAGCAGAAAAAGGCTGCAGCAACACAGGAAGCAACCACGAAGGCGGGCAAGGGCCAAGCAATGCCCTCGCATGGGTAGGAGGTAGAGGAAGCAGAAACAAAAGAAGGAGGTGTGGAACCATGGACTACGTCCACACAGTTGAAGCGCCAACACCCGGTAGAGTGAGAAGGACTGAGGAAGAAGGTGAAGACCTCCAAATTGTCCATTGACCCGATCACCCTAACCAAGGGTGATCTACATGACATCAGTGAGATAGTGCATGATGTCACCAATGAGGCTCTTTAGGATTTTATGCAGGAGCACCAAACTGTGTTGGGGGCCCTCAGAGTGCAATTGCAGGAGTTACAGGTGTGCCCCCCTTAGGTTGGTACCCTTTCAGTCAACCTCGCAGTAGGATCCTCAACAGCGGAGAAGATGTTGTGTGCGCGAATGGTGAACACAATAGTGTTGTTGAAAGGGGTTCTAGTGACGTCGAATGAGGTCGATAGATTTTTGGTTAGCATGATGAAAGGCCTTGGTGTTAATCTAGCTGCCCTTCCGCGCAAGACACTATATCTATTATAGGATGGGATAATGGCAGAGCTACGCGCTCGGGAGAGCCGCGTGCTCCAAGTCCTCTGTGAGCAAAAGATAAACATGGAACAAATTAGCTTGCAGCAAAACAAATTGGTGTCACAAAATCAAAAGTTGGTGCAGGTGGTAGACGACGCTTGCCGAAGTGTCCCGGAGCTGGCCATCCCAACAGATCTACCAGTGGAGGTGCGGATCCACAGGTTAGCAACAGGAGTCCACGAGGCCAGGGAAGAAACAAAAAAGGTTCAGTTGGAGCTGAATCTTCAGATCGTCGAGCTGCAGTTAAAGGCGCAGCCATCCACTCCCCGGAAATCATAGAACAACACGCTAGCACTATCACAGTGGGTTTGAAGGAAATCATAGGTGCAGTGCGAGACTGCACCAATATGTTGGAAGAAGCACTTGAAGTCCTCACAACTCTGCAGGAGGACCCCAACATCCAGTGCTTGGAGACAGAGGCACGAGAACTCCAATAGCAATATGACAATGTCTGAGGAACTGCGCAGACAGTGGTCCTCACGCAGCGACTTGCGAGGATGTGGCATGCTAAGGCACTGAAGGAGCAGGTGGACATGGCACAGCATAAGGAGGCAGTTCTAAAAGCGTGCATCTAGCCTTGGATCGACGAGGCTTTCACTATCACGGCAGACATTGAAAGAAAGCTCGTGCACATACAGGGGATGCATGCACAAATGTAAAGAAGCACTCCAGACATAGAGGTCTTAGAACAACGGATGCAGTAGATCCAATAAGCAGAAGCTCGGTGCGCTGTTGACCTCAGCACAGTTCGAGACCAGTTGGAGGGACTCTGTGCAAAGATCGCCGCACCGACAAAGTGACTCAAGGACGAGTCACGATGTTTGTGTTGGGGGCCTGTTGGGCATAGAATCCCCCCCCAAGACATGTTTTGGGGCTCAAAGCCCAGGTTTTGATCCAATATTGTTGTAAAGACTCCACAAATTACGAGCGCGGAGCGCAAAATGTATGATAGAGTCACAGGGTTGTCCACCCTAGTTTTGTAATGTATTGTCGGTTGGATAGACCTACCCATGATCCGTAGACCATGGGATTATATAAATAGAGAGACACTCTAAGTGTAAAGAGAGATGAAGATGGAATAATGGAATCATAAGTCTAAGTGATTGAGTCGAAGTGAAAAGTGTGTCTTTGGGTCGTAGAGTAGGATAAGGCTCTGCAGCTGAGTGTGCAGAGGCCTAGTAGTCCGCAGCTAAGAGCGCAGGGCAGATTCGAGTCTGTAACCGAGGAAAGAATTCATAAAGAGAAGTTTTATCATAATTCTGTGTATTTGTTCTTGAGTTCATGCATGGTTGATATAATTTGTGAATATAATGTTTATTTACTGCGCACACCTGTATGAATGGTTTATATTGTTAAGTATAACTTAAAGCATGAAAGTAGGCTAAGCTAATCAATTCACAGTGGAATATTAGTATGGTCTTGGGTAATAACATCATTCAGTCATCGAGTAGGGCTGCACGAAGGCAGCATCTCAGGCTGTGAGGTACGGGAAAGTGCGCATAGTGACGTGTGCGCAGGGTCAAACTACAGACCACTTGAACTCATCAGACATCTCCAGGGTGTAGAAACCTGGTTCTAGCACCCTTCCATACTACTTCGGGTGAGACCTCATTCCGCACTCCGCGGACTGTTGCCGAAAGGGCCAGTAGTACCGGGATTTGTTTGGCTAAATCAACTCTGAACCTAGGTTAGGCCCCTATAAGCCAACACCATCATCACTGCACAATTTGACATTCTATTCTAAAGGAGTACATATTGCCTTACATTCAATCATATTGAACCTTTTAAGGATTTCCCTTGTATATTTTCTTTGTGTGATTAGTGTCTTACCATATTCCCTCCAAACTTCAAGACCTAAACAATAATGCAATTCACCTAGATCCTTCATCTCAAATACATGTGACAGCTGAATTTTAATTTCTTCAATCAAATTACATGCATTGCCTGTTATGATAAGATCATCAAAATATACATATATCAAAGAAACATTTCCACCTTCATCTTCCTTGATGTACAAGTTAGGATCATTTTTGCTTCTCATAAAAGAAAGAATCAATTTTAACATACCAAGATCTTGGTGCTTGTTGCAAACCATATAAAGCTTTCTTTAACCTACAAACCAGATGCTCCTATCCCTGTTTTACAAACCCTTCAGGCTGAATCAAATAAACTTCTTCTTTTAACTCACCATTCAAAAATGAAGATTTGACATCTAACTGATGCATTTTCCAATTATATTTTGTAGCTAATGCAATCATGATTCTAATTGTGTTCAAATTAGCTATAGGTGCAAAAGGATCTGCATAATCAATTCCCTCCTTTTGTGAATATCCTTTTGCAACCAGTCTAGCTTTATACTTATCAATACTTCCATCAGCATTCAACTTGAATTTATACATCCATTTGCAACGTATGGGAACTTTGTTTTTAGGAAATTGTGTTAATTCCCATGTGTCATTATTCATTACAAAGTTACATTCTTCATTCATTGCATTTCTCCATTCTTCATATTCTTTAGCTTCCTCATAGCTTGAAGGTTCTACAACATTCATAACAAGAGACATTAATGCATAATCTTTATACCTTATAGGTACTTGACTCTAACGTGATGACCTTATTGGAGTTTTAGTGCTTTTATCTTTCTTTATTCTCTGCAGAGTCTCCTCTCCTCTTCTTGGGGTGTCATGACTGCTTGATGCTCCTTGCTCTTGAACTTGTACCTTTTCTTGTGCTTGTTCTTGTTCTTCGTCAACACTTGTATCTAATTTTACATAATCATAAATATCACACCATACACAAGTATTATTCATTTTATCATCTTCATTTGCATTCTCACTAAACACCACATCCCTACTTGCAAGAAATCTATCAGTACTGGGATCAAACAACTTGTATGGTTTTTTATCATCAAAATAACCAATAAATATGCACTTAATTAAATTTGCATCAAGTTTTCTTCTTTCATCTTTTGGAATATGAGAAAATGCCTTGTAACCAAAAACTCTTAAATGTCTCACTTTTTGTTTGTACCCATAAAATGCTTCAAAAGGTATTTTAAGCTCTAAAATTTTGGTTGGACTCCTATTTTTCAAATAATAGTATTAATGGCTTCAACCCAAAAACCATTAGAAATATTTTTACCTTGAAGCATACTATGTGCACATTCAACTAGTGTTACGTTTTTCCTCTCAGCAAATCCATTTTGTTGAGGTGTATGTGGCACTATAAATTGCTGTAGAATCCCATGGCTTTTACAATATTGATTAAATTCTCTTGATTTATATTCTCTGGCTTGATCATATCTCATAATTTTGATGCAATTGCCAGTTTGTTTTTCCACCATACTCTTAAACTCTTTAAAGTAATCAAAAACATCACTCTTCTTTATTAATAAATAAATCCATGTATACCTAGATCTATCATCCAAAAAAATAAGAAAATACCATGATCCACCAATATATCTAGTTTTCATAGGTCCACATACATCAGTATGAATTAATTGAAGTATTTCCCTCAACCTTTTTTCTTTATGTATAGGAAATTCCTCCCTATGTTGCTTGCCAAGTACACATGTTTCACATTCAACATGATCATTCTTCAAAAATGGAAGACCTTCAACCATTGTGCTCTTTTGAAGTAGCATTAAACCATTGTGATTTAGATTTCCATACCTTTTATGCCATAACTCTACTGTTGATATTGTTGTAGATGCCAACGCTTGATGACTTTTCCTGGTCACATCCAACTTATAAATGCCTCCAACTCTGGTACATGTGGCAATAACCTTGTAGTGATCTTGAATGTCGTTCACTACACACTGTGATTTAACAAATTCTACCTTCAAATCTTGGTCAGAAATAGTGGAAACATAAATTAAATTATTTTTGATACCATGAACATACATCACATTATGGATCTGTCTCTCTTGTCCATTAGGAAAATTCACACCTATTACTCCATAACCTTGAACTTTAAGTGGTCTATTATCTCCTAGATAAACATATGTTCCATCAATGTTTTCATAATATTCATCAAACCAATCCTTATTACAAGAAATAAGGAGTGATCCACTAGAATCAATGAACCAAGCATTCACATCATCATTTTCCACAGACAATGCAGCATCAGAAACAAACAATTTAAGATTTTTAAAACCATCATTGATTGAGGTGTCTTTGTCCACAAAATTTCCATTATTCCTTATGTTTCTTTGACTGGTCTCATTATATTTCCTTTTATGGAAATCTTTAGAATGATGACTAAGTTTGTCACAATAATAAAAATCATCATTTCTCTTATCATGGGTTGGAAATTTAGATTGTGTCATACCTTTCTATTTTTCTTGAAACTTACCTAATTTTTTCTTGTCCCATGGCTTCCCTCTATATGGATGTTTTCCCTTGGCTACCAACCCCAAATCTGAACTATTGGAGCCCAAATTAAAGCTCTTCATCCTCTCCTCCTCTTGTAGAAGAATTCTTGTCAATTTATCAAATGTAGGGCGCTTCTCTCTAGCTGAAAGACTTGAAATAAAAATTTGATAATCTTGCACTAAGCCATTTAATGTGATGGCGACTAAGTCAATACTAGACACGTTTTCACTAATATCACCTAACTTATCACTTAAATATTTGACATGAGATATGATATTTCTTATATTTTCATTTGCTTCCATTTTTAGAGATAAAAGCTTAGTCTTCAAAAACAAGATCCAATTTGTACCCGTCTTTTCATATAAACCCTTCAGTATATCTCATGTTTCCTTTGATGTCTTGCAATCTCTGATGTGAGGAATACTGTTTTCTTTTATGGACATATGTAACAACACCTTTGCCTTCGTCTTTCGTTTCTCCCAATCTGGAATAGAAGATGCAACAGTGGGTTTGGGGTCATCCCCACTCACAATGGACCACAAATTATAACCTTCTAAAATAGTCAGCGACTTGAATTTCCAATTCACATAATTTCCTCTAACAAGTTTGGTGGATTCATTCAAATAAGTATCAGCCAACAAATTGGACATGATGGAAAAAAAATTTCTCCAATCAACAAAATGCAATCAAATCCACCAGATCTAAAGCCAAGTGCACCCAAATTCACCAAATCCTAGAAAAACTTTCACCACACATGCACCATAAAAATATTCACCGACTCCTTTTCACTACTAAAAATTTCCACAACACTCCTTTTTCTTTAAACACCTTTCACCACTTTAAATAAAAAAAAAATAGCAAATACTTAAAAATCTTATCACTCTTTATGATAAACTTCACATTAAAAAAACTCCCCTTTATAAATTCTTCTCACACTTAAAACAAAAACAAACATTTTAAAAACCTTATATCTCCATAAATAAATAAAAACAAACTCAAACTGTGTGTTGCTTTGTTTTAAATACTTCAAATGTGGAAACCTTTTAATTCAACGTACACCCGTTCTTGTTTGAAAAATAGAAGGCACCGTGGCAAAATGATGGAAGGCACCGTGCTCCAACAAATTACTTCCACGATTTTCACGCTGGCTGCTGGTAATACCATAGAAGACCCAAAACTGTTAGACTGGAACACAATTGCTTCAGGATTGAATAGAACAACTACAAGTAACTGCGTTGCTTTCACGCTCAAGAATCACGCTCTGCATAGCAGACTCTCTCCCCAAAGCTCAACGCACAAAACTGAGCCTTCACCACACTTTCAATGCAGCTTTCACAACAGCAACCTCACTATTGTGGCCCTTAGATCTAACTCAAGCTTCACATTACCTCACTACTACAACCTCTACACCAGCGAGCCCTCACTCCCTCGCTCTGATACCATATAAGAGAAAACACTCAGCACTCAAAGCTTACCAATTTCAGTATTAAAGGTTGCAATTTATACACAACTTAATCCCTAGATTGAATAATAACTGTGCCGAATGAGATTTATTAACCGCTGACTCTAGCCGAGTATGCTGACCATTGAACAGTGATCGGCCCCGTTCGTGATTAATATCCTGACAGGTAGAATAGTGGATCAACAGTTCTTTCACATCACACAATCTTTTCAACAAACTCAACCACACCATAGGTCTTTTTCACAAAACTAGCTCGACCCTGATCACGACACTTAATTCGAATCTAATACCAACACTGAACATATGGAAGACAAAAATGATGGAAGTTGGTGACATCAAAAAGCTCACACATGAGACTACATAACTATCACTTGCACTTTCGAAGCCAACAATCACATATATATATAAAATTACAATCTAATTGAATTGATTCCTAGAATATAAACACATAGATTGTAGTTGAATTGATTCCTAAAATATAAACTAACAGGGACTAATTAAATAATCAATCCAAACATAAATAAAAATAAATATAACAAGTTCTAATAATAAGAAATTTTTAAAATTTTTTCCCTTTATCTAAGATTTATGTCTTTAAAACATATTTAATATAATGATAATGATAGTTCATATTTGTTAATGTTAATTTTCTTTTTTTTTAACTTAAGAAAGTAAGGAATTAGGTGACTTATTTTTAAAATTATGTTTTCTTTTTTAATGATTGAACGGGAGATGTATTTTTGAATAAATATATGTTTATGAGTTAAGGAAAAATTGATTAGTATTGTAATAAATATTTTAATTTGTGTTTTAATATAAATGTATTTAAGCTTTAAGAGTTAGTTTAATTGGTCAAATCAAGTGCTTTGTTAATGGAAGGTCACAGGGTCGAATCCCGAAAGCTCTTGGGGTGTTGATGCCCTTAGGGTAGCGTCCACTCAAAGACTTAAACCCCGAGGGGTGTTGATGCCCTTAGGGTGGCGTCCACTCAGAGATTTAAACCCCTAGACGTAGCAGCTACCCACTGACCAAGATATCCGTGAACCAACAAGTGAAAAAAAAATATAAATGTATTTAAAATATTTTAATAAAAAAATATTTTTTTATTAAATTTTTAATGATAATTGTGTATATAGAATTGTTTGGCAAATCTATCACAATGATATTTATTTATCGACTTTTCAAATCATTATATTTTATCGACTTTTCAAATCATTATATATAGTTAATATCAAGATTTAAGTTAAAAAATGATATGTGTGTGAGAGCCAAAAAAAAAAAAAAAAGGTTAAGTCACGGAGAGAACATTGAAAAATGAAAAAAAATATATTATTAAATAATAATACGTTCTTAAAATATTAAGTTATTAATATTAAAATCATTTTTTTTAATATTAAAATTGAGTTAATAATTATTAATATTGTACTAGTAAATCGATATATAGTGTAAATTTATTATTATATAATTTAAAATATTATATAAAGTAATGGTTTAATATCATGTAATAAATGGTTATATTAATGTGTTAATTCTATATTTAAAGTGATAAATAATATAATAGAATTTAATAATTACTATAAAGATTGGAATTTAAGGGGAAAGTTAAAAGTAAAAATATGATGTTAATTAGAGATATATTTAGAGATCAAGGTGGGAACCCAATTCTTTTTCCAGTCTTTATCTATGTTAAAGTTGTAAGGGTGTTTTCCTATTTCAATAGCTTCTTTGAATTTTCTATTGTGATAGTGATCAATTTTAATAAAGATACAAGTTTTCTCTATACAAATTTGATTTTTGATTTTATTAGAATGTTCAGCCAATGCAAAAGTTTTAATATAACGGATCGGTAGGTTTCTCCAACATAAGGTCTCTCGTATGAACAAGGGAAACACTCTCTATTAACTTCTTATTATCACGTCCATTACTAGATTTGATAGAGTTGCATACCTTTTTGGAGATTTTCTTGAAGGGATTATTACTTAACTTTATGTAACTCCCACTATTGTTAAGATGATTTAATATTTTTTTCATTGTAATCCATCCTATTCATAATGATAGTAGCTCCACCTTTGTCATATTTCTAAACAACAATGTTAGGGTTGTTATTCAAGGCTTTTTATGCGAGGTATTCTTGTTTGGAGATATTACTTTTGGTGGGCTTAGCTTTCCTGAGAATACTGAAGAAATTTGTCTAATTCATTCTTTAATATTATTAGGTAAATCTTTAATACCACACTCAATGTTAAACAAGATGTCTTTTATTGGAATGTTATGGGGGTAATATAAAAGTCAACCCTCTTTCTAAAAGACTGAGGGTGTGTTCATCCATTTGGGTTTCAGAAATATTTACAACAAGGTTACTTGAAAATATTTGATTGTTGGAGTTGGAGGTGGTGGGTAAATCAATAATAATTTCTTGGTTGATGGTGGGAATGTATTCAACATAATCAAAATTATTATTCAAAGGTTGGATGCAATCATAATTATTGTTTAACCGATGAGAATTTAGAGTGATGAGTAAATTCAGGAGAAAGCAAATCCAATATTTGAAGAACAAATTTGTCTTTACCAAACATTTATCCCTCTCCATGATCTAGATTTATATTAATTTGATTGGAGAAACTGTGGGATCATTATTAGATACAAAATTCCATTTAAGCGACTAGAGAATGACATTGAATGTAGATGAAAAGGTGAAGCATGTCAAAGAAGAAATATTTTTTAGATTTGATACATCTCTCAACACATAATAGGGTCTCATGTTTATAATAATAGGATTGGTACTATAGATAATCATAACAACCAATTACATTTGGATGATAATGACACATAAGTGAGTACATCTCACACTTACATTGGAAAACAACGCTCTGTAGAAGAATGCATTGGAACAATACATTTCTCACATTAACTCTAACACTCAGCTTTCATGGAGAATGTATTATCTAGAACATCTAACTTGATTTAAACTCCATTAGTTGATGTCTTCATCAATATGTTCTTCTCTACAACACATGATCTATTGTGAAATGAAGCACCTACTGATTAGTGAAATTTATGTTTGGTCTAACCATGTATTTACAAACATTACCAAAATGTTGATGTCCATATAAAGAAGCAACCATCTACCGATATGCATCAGTAACTAGCTGTTGTAACTATCAACCTACTAGGATGTCCTTCATGTATATGGTTCATTCAATCATTCTTCCATTGCATGTATTCATACATGTACATTTAACTCCCTTTGCATCACCATCATCATTATCACCGTGAGTCTTCTTAGCTTACCCTTAACCATACTATGGGTTTTCTTGGCTTATCCTTATCCATGCTCTTACTTTTGTTAGCTTGCTCTCAACCATGTTTCTGATGCTCTTGCATCAGATTCTCAGGAAACAAAAGTACTCTATAGGAATCTATGTCCATATGTTTCTTGCCTCTCATAAACTTGTGTTTCTTCATTGCATTCTGTTGTGACCAGCAACAACCCCCCTTCTTATTTAGTATTATTACTAATACTAAATAAGTGGGGGCCCTTAGTCAAAAAAATTTAAAAATCAATTAATTCTTGCATTTCCTTTTTCAATAAAACTTACCATCATAAACTTAGGAGAATACCCTTGAAAAATTCTAAAAAGCTTAAGTTTTATGATAAGGTAGGATAAAATCACTCCTTAAGAAATATCGCATCGCAAAAAGATAATGGATACCTCCTTACAAGCAGAATTCTAAGATTGCGAGATCGCGATGCGAAACTATGTATTAAAAAACATTTATCGCATCACATGCCTTAAATATAATTTACACTGAAAAGCCTCAAATCGCCGATATGCGATGTCGCATATCACAAATCGCATTTCACAGAAAATATATTAACTGATGATTGTCATATCTCGCGATATTGCGATATTGCGATAAAGCAATAGAGCGATATATCGATATTGCGATCTGCAATATTGCGAAGCAAATCGCAAATCGCTTCGTCGCAGATCTTTCGGGCTCGTTGTTCAGAAAGCTTTTTCCTTAAACCGAGACCCGGTTATGCGCTTTAATTCTAATTAATGAGTTAGTTGGCAATCATTAATGAAATATGGTTTTGTGCTGATCAAAGAGCCATTTCACGTAAGCTGATATATTTTATATATCTTCGGCATTTATGGCTTTCCCATCACCTTTTCATTGTCATTATCCTCACTTCATTTGTAAACTGCAGGAACGAAGAACAGAGAACTATACAAAGCAATATTTAGGATATTATGGGAAAGAAAAGCAAAGCTCTGAGTTCTGAAGACAAAGAAATGACGCCCTTGTATACAGACACCGCCTGTAACAGAGATGATGGTATTACTACTTGGGAAGGCATGTACAGTCTACGTGAGGAGGAGAATCCCAAAGGATGGAGGTTACAGCTACTGCAAACTCACATGGGTCTTTTGAGGCATCCATTACAGAGCTAGCTTGCTCGTTCTTGCACCGGATAGCGGCGAGGCCCAAAATTCTTCCATACACAGACATGGTTAAACAGGTACTGGACAACACTGACGTAAAAAAACAGACAATTTAAAACTCAGGGTCAAGAACTTACGGAATTATTATTTTCACAAAATTTAAGCTTTATATTCGCTAACAAATACCGCACAAGAGGAAAAAATCGCATCAGGGAAGCCCGAATCAAGAAACAGAGGCAGTTTCCGATGCGCGATTGGGCAAAAACACTTGAAGAGGAAAGCCTCTAATTGCTCAGTCACCTGTAAGCCAAAAAATTTGTAGGAAAGAACGCTAGAGGCAAAAAAGTAAAACTTGAATCCTAAAACTAGTGGTATTTGTCAGAAATATCTTCAAAGTGGTATGTATATATGCACAGCAACTGCAGACGGGCTGGAGACAGAAGGCTCAAGAAACGGCAGAATCAATCAAAAGATTAACTAGGTTTAATTGGGATTCTTACTGGGCGTATTTGGTAAATCCACACAGCCAATGCATGACTCTCAAATGTATCATCAATTCTGCCGAGAAGATGGCGCCAGCTCTTGCCGATTCCATTTTCACAGGACAGTTAAAGTCGAAAGTCGGCTAGCCGACTCTTCTCAAACAAATATTGAATGGTTGTGATTTCAAGGAACAGATACACAAATAGTTAGTAGTTAGTTTTAGTTTTTATTAATTTTGCTTTATTTTTGCTTGAAATAAGGACGGCCATTTAAACCGTATCCTACATTTTTGTAATAAATTATTTTTAGATTTAGTTAGTAGTATTTAAACCCTTCTCATGCATTTAGAGAAGGGTCCTAAAATTTGTCAAAAACTTGTCCTCAGAACATGCACTTTTGCACCCTCCGAGGAGGTTTTGATGAATGAATGGAACAAGATTTATTGATATCTGTATTTAATATCTACTACTGATGTTGCACTTCTGTACTCTTAGTGGATGTTGGTTAAGAAGAGATAAATCATTATCGCTTGAAGCTCATGAGTAGAACTAGTTATAAATGGTACTTTTATCTCTTAACTATTTCTGCCTTTGTGTTGAAGTGATATCTATATTCAGTTGTTTATATATTGATGCGTGAATGCTTGAGTTATCATTTGGCACTTCTATATGGTGATAGCTATTTATTTATGCTTAATGTATGAGTAGCTTATTATGCGATATGTTTTTCACAACTATTTCATCTAACTTTTTAGATGAAGTGGTTCATCTCTATTGAATTCTTGTCTCATAATAGTTGAATGATATATTACCAATTGTTATTTGAAATCTTTTTAGATCGCATAACGGAAAGGTTACATCCCCGGTTAGTGTAGAACTATTTATTTCTATTTATTAGAATACAATTGCATGTTATTAGATTAGAGTTAGAATAAAATCATTTCGCTTAGGAACTTTTAGAAAGGAAATATCAATTCTCAAGACACACACACATAAATTGGGAAATTGGTCCCATATCCCTAGTCGGACCCACTATACCAAATGGAAAAGGAGATGCTAACCAAGGTCCGGACCGGGTGGGTATCCCCCTTGTTATAGACCCAATTTTCGGGGCTTCAACATATTTAGCGCTAGAAGGAGGGACCGAACTGTGAATGGCAAGTAAGTCTAAATCTAAATACCATTCTGAGAGTAAATCACCCTCACCATCTCCCCCGACTTCTCCATCGCACTTAGAATCTTTAAATCTAGAGTCAGAAGTCGAAAGAACAACAACCGTTGCTACAAACCCTGACATTTCAGAACAATCTACTATTGAACCTCCTGAAGTTGAATCTTTGATGCATAAACTTCAGCGATTCTCTATATCACCCCAAAGATCTGATAAATCGCAAGGCAGCGTGACTTCGCAATATAACCTTGCTCATCCTCTTACCATATCAAAAAGAGAAAAGTTTGGTGTTTAGCCAACCGAGTTACCTCTACCTACCAGGAAGAGAGAAAAGAAATCACCCAAAGGGTCCGATAGTGAGACTCTTTCATCATCGTCATCCATCTCAACCTCTTCACCGTGAAGTCAACCATCCACTCCTCCACTTCAGGTTATTGTCCACCAGTCCACTGGAACCTCCACATATCCTTCCCAATCATCTGGAGTCGTAATATCCTCACCTTCCCAACCACAAGGATCATCTTCTACACTTTCCTCTGTTGGTAGTTCAACGATGGCCCAATCTCCATGGAATAACCCAGGGGCAATCTTAATGCCTGCACCCTTGAGTCAGTTACGGGCCCACCTGAAAAATGGCTGCCTAAGTTTAATCCTGAAGTAGGCATGCTAGCGGAAGAACATATAAATAACTTTATGTTATCCATAAATCTTAATGGAGTTACCAATGAAGATGCTGTCGTCCAACTTTTTCCTTATACTTTGCAAGGAGTAGCCAGATCATGGTATTTCTCATTACCGTCTGGATCTATCACTAGTTGGGATATCTTCCAAGAACAATTCCTGACTAATTTCGATGATGACAGGTCTACGACGACACTGATCAATGACCTGTCTAACCTTAGGGCCGAGTCAAAGGAACCTATCAAAGATTTTAATTCACGTTTCATTAAACTGTTAAATAAAATTCCTACTACTTCTAAGCCTAGCGAAGAGGTGCGAAGTGAATGGTACATCTTTGCTTTACCATCAAACATAGCAATCTTCATTGATAGGGATAACAAAACAACTTTAGCTGACAATATGAAGGAAGCAATAGCGGTAGAGAAACGTATCATAGCCCTAGAAAAGAAAAACGCGATAGAAGAACGAAAATCCAAGAAGGTTACTTTCAAGGAAGACCCCAAGAAAAAACAATCGAAAGATCTGTTTGATTTAGAAGGAATGCAGAAAGTTTTGAAAACCATGTCCAACGAGATGGTTGACATCAAGAAACAAGTGGCAGGAACTTCTTCTAAAAAACCGTATAAGCCCTATAGAAGAAACCCTTCGACCGATGCAAAGCCACCAAATGCTATCACAAGTGTTGAATCAGAAGAAGAAGAAGAGGAGATTGCTACTAAAGAACTTACCGATGATGAAGAAGTTGTAGAGGTACAAGGTATGTGGGTTTTCATCCTCCCAGATGAGGAAGATCAAGAGGCATCCCCGGTGAGTACTCGAAGTAGAAATCAACTTGATCCTCCTCAACCTACTCCTAAGCCAAAGAGCGCAAGCTCAATGACTAAGGATAAAGTCGTAGCCAAGAAAATGACACCTAAAGCAACTCAAACCAGCCCAGTCCAAACAGATTCATCAACTCCATCAAAAATGCTGATCGTTTTGGATGAAATGGAGTATAATATCATAGAAGACATGAAAAAGACTAGGGCTAACATCACTTTTTACGAATTGAGCAAGTTAAAACACCAGCAAAAGATACTTTTGAAAGAATTACATGTTGTACCAGTTGCACCTTTTCCCGTCGCTGTAATCTCTCAAGCTTCCCATGAAATGGGAAGACCTCAAACTAACGGGATTAATAAAGTTGATCCAAACGATATCGCTTTAATTGGAGGAAGGTCGAGATCTCACACTCCCCCATTTCTTCTTACCTATGAAGTTTTCAATAAAAATTTGCACAATTGTTTAGTGGATTATGGAGCTTCATCTAATATTTTACCAAAATCAATATGTGCAAAGTTGAACATTCAACCGCAAAAATCTGTTGTATGCATAGTTCAGCTAGATCGATTGCAAGTTGAAGTGATCGGTGAATTAAATTAGGTTACCATAAGGTTGTCATCTAATCCCAAGGTATGTCAACTTATCGACATTTTAGTTGCTGATATTCCAGAATTTTATGGCTTAATTCTTTTTAGAGATTGGTCAGAAAAACTTCATGGATACTTTCCAACTGATTGGTTGCACATGTGCGCCCCTACAATGGTAAACCAAACCAGATAAAGGTTGAGCGAGAAAGACATTAGAAATACATAGTAATAGAACTGGAAGGAGAGAATGAGCCGGTAGCATACAACAATAATATCATTGGCAACTACTCAGTGGATTCTTTCCTAGGAAATTTTAATGCTCATACTTCACCTTACTTAGAAAATTTTGTTTTATCTCAAGTAGAAGATTTCTCTCAAACAAATAGTTCTAAATGTATTAATTTTATAGATAGTCCTGTAAATAATTCTTTATTTTGGAAGTTATTTTTTTATGGTTCTAAGTCTAACGAAGGAGTAGGAGCAGGATGCGTGTTAATCAGTCCAGGGGGGAATAAAACTATGCTGACTTGTAGACTCGAATTCGATTGCACCAATAATACTGCAGAATATGAGGCTTTAGTCCAAGGATTATACAAAGCAATCAAATTATATCAAATATCTTCAAGTTTTCAGAGATTCTGAAATTGTAATCAGACAGGTACGCAATATTATACATTGTTTATCAGGTCATTTAAATCATTACCAATCTTTAGTTCAAGATCTGACTGAACACCTTATAGCATTTAATATTTCATCAATTCCCAAACTCTAGAATGCTAGTGCATACCTCCTAGCTAATGTAGCTTCCAAGCTTATTCCTTCAGAAGACCATAGCCCTGATCGATTTTCAATCGAATTAATCTTTAGACCTTCAATTCCTGATAACATTACCAATTGGAGGATTTTCAACGATGATCCTGATATTGTGAGCTTTCTCACATCTGAAGGATCTTACACCAATCAGATAATTGATGAAGACCAACATGACAGACAATTGCAACAAGATAGCACAAATAATGCTATCCCAAAGTCAGTAGTCAAGTTAGAAGACCTTTATGATTTAAAAGATCGATTCAAAAGATCTACCAATTCAAAATTGCAAATTTCAACTTTGAACTATGAATTAGTAAATCTAGGAACTGATACCAAACCACAGAATATCAACCTAGGCCTTGGCCTAGCTCCTGAAGAAAAATTAGCGTATATTCATCTCTTGAGACAATACAAAAGTGTCTTTGCTTGGAACTATGATGAACTCAAAACTTATGACACTTCTATCATCCAACATACTATCCCAATGATAAACGATGAAAAACCTGTCCAGCAAAAGATGAGAAAGATCCATCCCAATTTAGAAAACCAGATCAAATCTGAACTCAATAAGTTATTGAAAGCCAAAATCATTTTTCCCGTTCGACATTCCAAATGGGTTTCCAATATGGTTCCCGTCAGAAAGGAAAACGGAGACATTAGAATTTGCATTTACTTTCAAAATCTTAACAAAGCCTGCCAAAAAGATAATTTTCCTTTGCCTCCCATGGAGAAAATTCGGCAAGTAGTCGCAGGATCAAAATTAATGTCCTCCTTGGATGGTTTCTCTGGCTATAACCAAGTGTTGGTCCATCTCGATGATCAATTAAAAACCACATTCAGAACCAAATGGGGCACTTACGCATATCAAAAGATGCCCTTTGGTCTGATCAACGCTTGTGCCACATTTCAGAGAGCCATGGACATCACATTCAAGGGATTAGTTAACAAATTAGTAGTAATCTATTTAGATGATATAACTGTATATTCCAAGAAACGAGGCAATCATCTTAGAGATTTAAAACAAATCTTCCAATGTTGTCAAAGGTATGGAATTTCACTGAACCCAAAAAAATCCTTTTTTGCATTAAGTGAAGGAAAAAATCTTGGATTCATAATGTCAAAATTTGGAATTCATATTGATCTTGACAGAATCAAAGAGATTTCTGAAATATCCCTACCTCACAACAAGAAAGCTATGCAATCATTCCTTGGCCAGATTAATTTTGTAAAGAGATTTGTTCCAGATTTTTCAAGAATTGTGTCTCCTTTACAAGCAATGATTAAAAAGAACTCAAACTTCAAATGGGGCCAAGACGAATATGAGGCATTCAATCTGATCAAATAAGCAATTGTTAACGCTCCATCTTTAGCAACTCCAAATTTTTCCGATCCTTTTATTTTATATACATTTGCCTCTGATAGATCATATGCTATGACACTCACTCAAGCAAATCAAGACAAGGCAGAAGCTCCAATTGCTTTTTTCAGTTCAAATTTACAAGGGGCTGAGTTAAATTATTCAGATGTAGAGAAACAAGCTTATGCTGTTTTCAAAGCAATTAAATATTTCAGACCCTTTATCCTTAAAACCCATACAAAAATCATCGTACCATTTCCAGCGGTAAGAAACCTCTTAGTACATAAAGATGTGGGTGAAAAAAGAACCAATGGGGTTACTGCCTTACATGAATATGACGTAGAAATCAAACTAGCAAGTATTGTAAAAGGTCAAGGCTTTTGCAAAATGCTGGCTGAAGCATTGCTTATTTCCGAAATACCATCTCCAGAGATACAAATGTACGAGGCAAGCCTAAACGATGTTGAATCATTATACGCTGATATCATATTTTACCTAAAGAATGGATATGCCCCTTCAAACCTCGATTATACCAAAAAAAGAGCTCTGAGGCTAAAGGCTAAACAATATCAGCTCGTGAACGATGTTCTTTTTAGAATAAATTATGATTCTGTTCTCCTTAAATGTCTTGAGAAATCTGAAGTTGAAAAAGTCTTACAGGAACTCCACGATGGGCCAGCAGGCGGACACTATGCTGGAGACACTACTGCACATAAAATCCTATGCGCAGGCTATTACTGGCCCACATTATTCAAAGACTCGCATAACTACGTAAGGAAATGTCAAGTTTGTCAAACCACTGCTGGAAGACAAAAGAAACCATCATTGTCGCTGCAACCAGTCAACATTAAGTAGCCTTTTGATCAATGGGGATTGGACATAATAGGTGAGATCGTTCCTCACTCTTCTAAAAAACATAGATATATCCTTACAGCAACAGATTATTTTACTAAATGGGTAGAAGCAATTCCTCTTAACACAGCTAATGCCGAACACATCATCGAATTCATAGATCAGTTCATAATCACTAGGTTTGGCTTGCCTTCTGCTTTAATGTTTGACAATGCATCATATTTTTCTGGTAATGCTATGACTGAATTTGCACTCAAAAGAGGTTTCAAGCTTAAATACTCTGCCAATTATTACCCACAAGGGAATGGGTTAGTTGAATCTACAAATAAAAACCTAATCAGAATCATTAAGCGAACCATCGATCAAAATAACAAGAATTAGCATAAGTCTTTAATATATGCTTTATGAGCAGACCGAATAACGCAGAAAGCCTCCATCGGCACTTCTCCCTTTAATTTAGTTTATGGGAAAGAAGTGGTTCTTCCAACTCATTTAACAATTCCCTCTTTGGCCTTAGTTCAATATATTGATGAAGCAACAACTTATTCCTTACAACTAAGGCAGCTGGAAATAATTAAGTTAGAAGAGCAATGAGAACAGGCCAAGATAACTCATGCTCATCACCAAGCATTAGTGAAAGCTTCTTTTGATTCAAATATGATATCCAGAAAGGACTTTCAGATGGGAGATTTAGTTCTAAAATGGGACAAGGCTCATGAGGAAAAAGGGAAACATACTAAATTTCAACGAATGTGGCTTGGCCCTTTCCAAATCGCAGAAGTCATAGGTCCGTCTACCTTTATGTTACATGATTTAACAGGAAAAAAAGAGTCTTTACCTGTTAATGGACAGATCCTTAAAAAATATTTTCCATAGGAGATCATTCTTCTATTGTGTAGATTAGTTTTTTATTATTATAATAAAACCAGTTGTAAATGGTTACATTTGGAATTCACGAAAAAGACACAAATTCTCTTTTAGATTTTGTTTTTTCACTTGTATAAATAGAATTCTTTTAGAAAATTGATCATTATTATTGAAAGATACAGTTAAAGGCTCTAGGCCTAGAAATGATGCTAGTTTCAACCTTGTAAATTTTGATGAAAAACGACCTTTAGTGGGAAATTGTTTTGTATCAGTCCAATGAAAGGTATAAATAACAAAACAAAGATTCTTTGTAGAAAAGCTCTTTCCAAAAAACTCTACCATTGTCGTCCAGAGCTATCCTAAGGAAACAATGACTTCCTCCCAACCTAGGAAACTACAATGTTCAGAGAACAATCCAATGTACACTTTAACTTAAAGAGTAAGAGGTCTCATCATGAGCCAACTTATCATGATCATAGATATTATAACTTGCTTACTTTGCCAATACTGCATACCCCAATAGGGCAATGACTCAAGATTGTTGCAATCAAAAGACAAGGGGTCTCATCACGAGCCAACTTGTTCAACAAAAGTTATAAATCAAGTGAATGACACTGTCATAAATTGGCCACCAAACCAAGACATTGTTCTTTAAGGGTAAAAAAAAAAATGAAAGCAATAAGTGTGGATATGGATTTCTCTTTGAAAATTGTATATTTCTCTAAGTAGGATACAGGATCATTGCTGGGTAACAGGTAACCCTGTCGAGGCTATAAACGCCTGCTGGAAACAGAGGCTCTACCTACGACAAATGAGCATATTTAAAACTGATTTATAGAGAAGGATTTGTTTTTATCTTTATATGCCAAGTAGTGACTGATGTAGATAAAAGGACTAGCTTGAAGGAGTAAATAATCAAAGTTAAACATAGAAGAAATGAAATGTCATTGATAGGTAAAAGCATAATATACTTTGACTTTCTATAATAATGTTTAATTTTTCTGGAAAATTTTCTGTTTTGGAAATTTAGAAAATTCAAAAGAAAAGCAAAGATAACTGGTTCTTCCAAGTGAATCGTCAATTGTTGTGACCAACAACAACCCCCCTTCTTATTTAGTATTATTACTAATACTAAATAAGTGGGGGTCCTTAGTCAAAAAATTTAAAAATCAATTAGTGCTTGCATTTCCTTTTTCAATAAAAATTACCATCATAAACTTAGGAGAATACCCTTGAAAATTTCTAAAAAGCTTAAGTTTTATGATAAGGTAGGATAAAATCACTCCTTAAGAAATATCACATCACAAAAAGATAATGGATACCTCCTTACAAGCAGAATTCTAAGATTGCGAGATCGCGATGCGAAACTATGTATTAAAAAACATTTATCGCATCGCATGCCTTAAATATCATTTATGCTGAAAAGCCTCAAACTGCCGATATGCGATGCCGCATATCACAAATCACATTTCGTAGAAAATATATTAACTGATGATTGTCATATCCCGTGATATTGCGATATTACGATATTGTGATAAAGCGATAGAGCAATATATCGATATTGTGATATTGCGATCTGCAATATTGTGAAGCAAATCGCAAATCGCTTCATCACAGATCTTTCGGGCTCGTTGTTCAAAAAGATTTTTCCTTAAACCGAAACCTGATTATGCTCTTTAATGCTAATTAATGAGTTAGTTGGCAATCATTAATGAAATATGGTTTTGTGCTGATCGAAGAGCCTATTCACATAAGGTGACATATTTTATATGTCTTCGGCATTTAAAGCTTTCCCATCACCTTTTCATTGTCATTATTCTCACCTCATTTGTAAACTGCAGGAACGAAGAACAGAGAACTATACAAAGTAGTATTTAGGATATTATGGGAAACAAAGGCAAAGCTCTGAGTTCTAAAGACAAAGAAATGACACCCTTGTATACAGACACCGCCTGTAATAGAGATGTTGGTATTACTACTTGGGAAGGCATGTACAATCTACTTGAGGAGGAGAATCCCAAATGGATGGAGGTTACAGCTACTGCAGACTCACATGGGTCTTCTAAGGCGTCCATTACAGAGCTAGCTTACTCGTTCTTGCACCGGATAGTGGCGAGGCCCAAAATTCTTCCATACACGGACATGGTTAAATGGGTACTGGACAGCGCTGAAGTCAAACAACAGACATTTAAAACTCAGGGTCAAGAACTTATGGAATTATTATTTGCACAAAATTTAAGCTTTATATCCACTAACAAAGAGCGCAAAAGAGGCAAAAATCGCATCAGGGAAGCCCGGATCAAGAAATGGAGGCAGTTTCCGATGCGCGATTAGCGCTAATCATGCATCACTCGGCAAAACCACTTGAAGAGGAAGGCCTCTAATTGCTCAGTCACCTGTAAGCCTAGAAATTTTTAGGAAAGAACGCTAGAGGGAAGAAAGTAAAACTTGAATCCTAAAACTAGTGGTATTTGTCAGAAATATCTTCAAAGTGGTATGTATATATGCACGGCAACTTCAGATAGGCTGGAGACGGAAGGCTCAAGAAAAGGCAGAATCAATCAAAATATTAACTAGGTTGAACTGGGATTCTTACTAGGCGTATTTGTTAAAGCCACACAACTAGTGCATGACTCTCAAATGTATCATCAATTATGCGGAGAAGATGGCGCCAGCTCTTGCGGATTCCATTTTCGCAAGACAATTAAAGTCGGAAGTTGGCCGGCCGACTCTTCTCAAACAAATGCTGAACGATTGCGATTTCAAGGAACAGATACACAAATAATTAGTTGTTAGTTTTAGTTTTTATTAGTTTTGCTTTATTTTTGCCTGAAATAAGGACGGTCATTTAAACCGTATCCTACATTTTTGTAATAAATTATTTTTAGATTTAGTTAGTAGTATTTAAACCCTTCTCATGTATTTAGAGAAGGGTCCTGAAATTTGTCAAAAACTTGTCCTCAGAACATGCACTTTTGCACCCTCTGAGGAGGTTTTGATGAATGAATGGAACATGATTTATTGATATCTGTATTTAATATCTACTACTGATGTTGCACTTCTGTACTCTTAGTGGATGTTGGATTAAGAAGAGATAAATCATTATTGCTTGAAGCTAATGAGTAGAACTAGTTATAAATGTTACTTTTATCTCTTAACTATTTATGCCTTTGTGTTAGAGTGATATCTATGTTCAGTTGTTTATATATTGATGCGTGAATTCTTGAGTTATCATTTGGCACTTCTGTACGATGATAGATATTTATTTATGCTTAATGTATGAGTAGCTTATTATGCGATATGTTTTTCACAACTGTTTCGTCTAACTTTTTATGCGAAGTGGTTCATCTCTATTGAATTCTTGTCTCATAATAGTTGAATGATCTTTATTACCAATTTTTATTTGAAATCTTTTTAGATCGCATAACAGAAAGGTTACATCCCGGGTTAGTGTAGAACTAGATATTTCTGTTTATTAGAATACAATTGCATGTTATTAGATTAGAGTTAGAAATAAAGCATTTCACCTAGGAACTTTTAGAAAGGAAATATCAATTCTCAACACACACACACAGAAATTGGAAAACTGGTCCCATATCCCCAGTCGGACCCACTATACCAAACGGAAAAGGAGGTGCTAACCAAGGTCCGGACCAGGTGGGTATCCCCCTTGTTGTAGACCCGATTTTCAGAGCTTCAACACATTCTTACATTGTTTTTACTTACCATAAACAATTTGGATGACCTCAAACCATCATACCAAGTGATTTCTAGCTGACCACAAACTTCATCTATCATAAAAGGCTCATTCCTTTATTCCCCTATTGAGTTAGCAATTATTATTTATCAAGTTTTAATATAAAGACTCTACTCATCATTAAGATACATAAAACTAAAAATAATATTGGAAAAAATATTAATTAAAATTGTATAAAGTAAAAATAAATTTCACCCAAATTTTATAAAATAAAAATAATTTTCAATTCAATATTATTTTTATTATAAGTGAAATATGCTCAATGTACCACCAACAACAACATCTTACCTATTTTATTTAAAAAAAATTAGACATTATAAAAAATTAATTATATTTATTTTAACTTTCAATTATAATTGATTTTAATTATATTTATGTGATTCATATTATATTTAAATAATAAAAAATTTACTTATATATTTTTTAAATATTTTAAAAGTGTATATTTGTGGAGATTATAAATTTAAAATTAATCTAATCTCTTTTATATAGATATATATATAAAATGAAAATATAGATGTCCAACCATAAAAAGCACAAATAAAACTAAAGTAATTTAATAGAAAATTTAAACATTGCAAATTTAAATATTGAAAATAGAGATGTCTATTTATATGAAAAAATAAAAGGGAGTTGTCTATAATGCGACTTTTTGGAGATTCCGGTGACGGAATCCGGTGGAAGAAATTGAGGTTAAAATCTTGATTTGTTGCAGTTAAAATGGTTTTTTAACTGCATATTTGGATTCAGCACCCCCAAAAACTCCTGGGAAGCTTTGATTGCAGAAACTAGCTATCAAACTTGTGATTCCAATAAATTGCTGCCGGATTTTAACCAAAAAAAACCACCGGAAAAGCTTTCAAAAAGTCTCATTATAGACAACTGCAAATAAAAGTCAACTGCAAATAAAAGTAAAACGTTATTGTTGAGATTGCGTGGAAAGTGTTTCAAGTAAAAGTAATCCAACCATATTTAATGTTAGGTAAATCGTTCTTGTTGAGATTGTATGGAAAGTGTTCAGAGAAAATTAAAGGTAGAAAAAGTAATTGAAAAAAATAAAAATAAAAATTGGGAATGAAGATAAAATTAAATGGAATTTTTTTTTATTAATATATATTTTGATTGGGTAGATTTGTATAATTTGTGTAGGTTTTATAGTTAATAATATGTATTTTAAATATTGAGAGGTTGTTGTAATTTTGGGATTTAAGTATGTCATTCATTTATTACCATATTTATTAAAGGTTGTTGTAACTCACTAATTTCTCATAATTTTTCATTAATCTATTTAACGCTCTTTGCATTATTGGGTGATAATATTTTGGATATGTATTTTCTTTTATAAGAAATAATATATTGAAATATAAAAGGTGTAGAATATGTATATCTATGTAAATTGTAGTAATCAAATGTCTGTAAACTAGTTTCTTGTTTTATAAGCAAACAAAAAAGTCTCATATACCAATTTGATGTGTAATTTGATTATGACTTTAAAAATATTTAATTATTATTATTATGACTAAATAATAATATAATAAATGAAACCAAACAAAAAAATTTCACAAACAAACAAACAAAAAAAATTCCATATACCAATTAGATGTGTCGTGATCATAACTTTAAAAATAAATTATTATTATTATTATAATTAAAATAATATAATAAGTGAACTAAATAATATAATAAAATGAAACCCAACAAAAATAAAAAAATTCATACCAAATTGGTCTCAACTTGACCTTGACCTTAAAAATAAAATATTATTAACTAAATAATATATAAAATAAATGAAATTAGTACCGTTTTTTTTCCACAAACCCAAAAATAACTCAAAAAGACAAGTAGATTGGTGTATAGCTTAACCATTATTTTAAAAATAAATAATATGAAAGTGAAATATTTATTATATAGATATGAGATTGTTATGCAAATGTTTCGAGACATACAGCAGATATTGAGTGAAGAGATCGTAGTTCTGTTTGTGGCAAGTTCAGTAGACGTACTATTTTGAAATGGGTTTACTCGAGAATGGGCAAGGAAGCCGAGCCATCATGCGATTGTTGGTCATACAATTGCTTTGCTGGGTGGGATGGTTCTCAGCTTTTGCTTTCGCACAGTTCGACATAAGTGAAGTTGTGACGGGATCGGTTACCTTTCCTTCTCTAGGAATTACGTGCGTAGGTAATTTAGCGGTTTTTGTTACAAGCCTCATCAGAGGACGGCTTGATCTCGACATGGGTGCCCGGGATAGTCCCAATTTATTGAGTCTCAAATTAGTCGGGAATGTAAACTATTTTGAATCTCATGGATGTCCCTGCCTTACCACCTGTACAGAAGCAGATGTTGGTCGGACTACAGAAGAAACTGGTCTACAGACTAGTGCTTCCACAGGAGGAGGTCGAGAGATTGCTCCTAAGGAAGAAAACGTTGTTACGACTGCTTTTACGTCCAACGGAGGGGGCGTTCAGAAGTCTTCTACGGGAAAAAGAGTTTTTGGTTCTGAAGAAGAACAAGAAGAAGCGGCGGCAGGAGCTGGTGCTATCGGAGGAGAAGTTGGTTCTGAAGAAGAACAACAAGAAGATGTTGCTATCGCAGGAGGTGGTGCTTCTACGGAACGAGTTCCTCAGATTATTACAGAAGAAAATGGTCTACAGTCTGCTTCCACAAGAGCTCCAGATCAGACTGCCTCTACTTCTACGGAAAAAACAGTTCTTGAGATTGATTCGGAAGAAAACGAAGAAGCAGTAGGAGGCGGTTCTACTGGAAAACGAGGTCTGCAGACTGCCTCTACTTTAACGGAAAAAACAGTTCTTCAGATTGTTTCTGAAGAAAACGAAGAAGCAGTACGAGGCGCTTCTACTGGAAAACGATGTCTGCAGACTGCTTCTGTTATAATCCTGTCAAACGGCGGACCCAATTGGTCGATGAGGCAATTCATGAAATCGAATGCCCATGTTGTGGACTCCATCCTATTGACATGCTTTCGTCTCCATTCCTATAAGGTAAGGTCACGTCTCTTTGAATGCGAGTCCAGTGCAGGAGGAGTCACTATAGAGGAGTGTGAATGCAAAGGGTGCCACTGCATTGTATTCCGTACAGTGGAAGAGGTCGCGGACATGCTTGCTAGAAGGATGCCAGGAATATCGAAACTAGTCTCTAATTCCCACTGGTTACTCCGCTGTTCCCCCTGCCTCAGAGAAGGCTGCCATGACTGCCGCTGTTCCACCTGCGGCGGAAAAGGCTGCCATAAATGCAACGGTGACAGCAGTGTGGTATGTGATATTTTTCAAGATATCAATAGCGAAAACATCTTCTTGAAACCTATATGCATCTGCATTCCATTGAATGATCGCGGCAGTGATGATTGGACAAAGGTAATGGTAAAATCTTTGAGGTCCAAAGATGCGGAAGGCAGAGGAGTCAGAAACAGGGCTACGGAAGCTTTGCAAGGCTAATTGGATGGAGGTATACCAAGCAAAAAGGGATCTTTCGAATACGACATTTTCTCCTTCGTAGTGCCAAGGTTGACTGAAGTATTAATAAACCTTGTGCTCACATTCTGGTTCAGAGTCGATGGCTTCTCTAGCGCTCTGGTGGCGAGAAGGACAGTACGAGACTACGTGGTGGACAGTAAATCAAGTGGGTTCTCTGCGAATGCATTTCTGAGCAAAGCTGTGGTCATGTCTAATGTCGATAACAGCCAGGTTTTCCAAGTGCTAACCTTTAGAGATGATGTCAACTTGATTTGCTTTCTTGGTTGGGCTCTGCTTATTTCTTTTGAAGGCGGGGCTGATAGTTCCCAGCCACCCACTATGCCTATAGTTGCTGTGTTAATCGCAGCCATTGGTACACCATGGGTAGTGGCGATGTTTCTGAAAACGCCGTGGAGCGACATCGAATACTCAACATTACTACGCACTGAACCCATCACTGTTCCGTGGTTTGCGCGAATTCTATTCTTAGCGGTGATTTCACCGGTTGTTTTGCCAGGTTTTCTAATTGTAGCTTTGCGAAAAGACCGTGGCAAGCATCCTTATGCCTATGCATTGATTGTGGCAGCCATACTTTTCGAAATTGTGTGCTACGTATTCGGGAGAGCACTGGCCATAACTTTGGGTACAAAGGGTTTTGGAAGATAGGTGTACGGAGTTTTTCAAATACTGGTCTGGTTAAAGTGGGCAACGGGCAGTTATCTTCTCAATGAGGAGAATTCCATAGAATTTCATGGGGACAATCCTAACAGGACGTTACTTCTGGTGTACTCTTCTGCGTTTTGGCTAAATGCTGTTCTGGCGGGAGTTCGGTGCAAGTGGGAGCCGTGGCCATGGAAACACAATCATCTATTTTGATTTATCCGGGCATGATTCTCATCCCCGCCCTGCTGCTAGTGGACATTTCCATAGTTGAAGAGCACAATGGCTTAAGATGTTTTATATATGTAATCTGCGACATAATTTGAATGGAGCATTTGGTTTAGTATTTTCTTTTTTAATTAACCAGTTGTATATTTCAATTTTCTATTTAGTAAAATAATTAGGCATTATAGTTAGAATTTACTGCAGTTTAGTTTAATTATTGAATTTTGTAAGATATGAATCAAGTATTATTTCATGTTTTTGATCATTAATGTAAATTTATATATGTTAACATGTTCTCCCATGTGTAACTTTATTATTTATTTGCAAATATAATTGGAAATTTGTATTTGGTGAGATTTTGTCAAAAAAACACACAATGTATTTTTTAATACTATACTCATAATTATTTTATAATTGGTTGGTTATTGAATTCATGTTAGTGTTAAAATTTAGAATTTTGTCAATTTAGGTTTTAATAATAACTTAGCTAAATTTGACATTTGAATCCATTTGACATTTAACTTTTATTTTATAATAATAATATCCATTTTTAATGGCCATAGCCAAGCCAGACACCAAATTGGTGTATGAGACCCCATTGTTTATGGGACAAGGGACCCACCTCCACTCAATGATTTGACTGTTAAGTCTACAAAAGCATACATACTCTACCCCCTCTAGTTTTGAACCTGTACCCTTTTAGAAAAAGCACATGCTCTTAACCATTAAACCCACTCAAATTGTATATAATATAAACAAGTCTATTTAACATTTTATATAATGTATATACATTCACAAAATTACATTTAAAACCCAATCCAAATATCCACGACTCTCGTAAACATTTTTTACTACACATGTTGCGCATTATTTTCTCGTGTCCGCACCTCCAATCCCCGAGGGCTTATTTTAACCCTTACAATTTAGAAACGAGTTCCAAGGATTAATAAATGTGGCAAATTGTGCGACTGGGTAATATTTGACTATTCGTCCTTTTTTCAGATAGACCATCGTCCATTAGATCCTCGTTGATATATCCAAGTGTGACCAAATAAATTAGTGTAACGAATTAAGTAATAATACAAAGTAACTAAGTAGTAATTGTTTCAAAAGGTGTAAAGAGAAGCTTATAGATTTTTTATTTAAAAGGTGTAAAGAAAAGTTTATAGATTTTTTAAATTAGAAAAATAGTATGAGGAACGTATTTGTAAATATGTATTTCATATTGACAAATTTAAATTTTATATAGATATTATAAAAGATGATATTTTAGTTTATTATATTAATAAGTTGTATATATTTATATATAATTATTTAAATGTAAAATATTGTAGATTTTTAAAATTTGGAAATAATATGAGGTACGCATTTGTAAATATGTATGTCATATATATTGACAAATTTAAATTTTATATACGAGAGAGTTAAACACGTACTTTAACTCTGTAGTTAAACATGTACTTTAACTTCTGAGGCTCGGTGAAAGAGTTAAACACGTACTTTAACTCTTTCGTACTTAAGAGTTAAACACGTACTTTAACTCTATTGTTTAACACGTACTTTAACTTTTGAGGCTCGGTGAAAGAGTTAAACACGTACTTTATATATTCTTCGCATATATTCTTCAATGAAAGAGTTCTGAGGCTCGGTCAAAGAGTTGAAAACATACTCTATATATTCTTCGCATATATTTTTCGATGAAAGAGTTCTGAGGCTCGATGAAAGAGTTAAAAACATACTCTATATATTCTTCGGTGAAAAAGTACTCTATATATTCTTCGCATATATTCTTCGGTGAAAGAGTTCTGAGGCTGGGTGAAAGAGTTAAACACGTACTTTATATATTCTTCACATATATTCTTCGGTGAAAGAATTCTGAGGCTTAGTGAAAGAGTTAAAAACATACTCTATATATTCTTCGCATATATTTTTCGGTGAAAGAGTTCTGAGGCTTGGTGAAAGAGTTAAACATGTACTCTATATATACTTTGGTGAAAGAGTTCTGAGGCTTGGTGAAAAAGTTAAACACGTACTTTATATATTCTTCACATACATTCTTCGGTGAAAGAGTTCTGAGGCTTGGTGAAAGAGTTAAAAACGTACTCTATATATTATTCGCATATATTCTTCGGTCTGCGGGTTGGGGTGGGCACGGGCGATCTGCAGTTAGATTTTCTAATATCAGGTGCACACATTCCTTATCCTTTTCTTTTTCTAATACATATTTGCTCATACAATTTCAAGTATGAATATTTACCACAGTTACCAAAGATTACCAAGGGCAAACCTAGCAAAGTTACTCTACAAGGCCTTTATGAGTATATAGAGTCTTTAGAGAAATGTAGAGAAGAAAGAGAAGCCAAGCTACAAAAAGAGTTAGAAGCCATGCTAGAAAATAAATTTGCATCTCTTGAAGACACGATCCAAAAACAAATGGAAAATAAAATAGAACTACTGGAGAATAAAATGGAGGCAATGGAGACTAGATTGCAGGTTATAGAAAAACAAAACCAAGATACTAACCAACCATCCCAGCAAGGAGATGCTGATACTTTAGAGAGTCTTAAAATGAAAGACATGATTAAAGAACTAGAAGAAAAAGTTAATAGCCGCCTCACCCTAAATAATGTGGTAGATAAGTTAGATATCAAACCAACTAAAGATGAAATGAAAAAATTAATAGAATTAAACCACGAACGTAACAAAAGGGCCTTGAACCTTATAATCTTCAGTTTAAAAGAGGAAGTAGATGAGGATACTTTAGCCTTAGCCCAGACAGAATTACATAATAGATTACAAATTGAAACAATGTGTCTCACAGAAGCAACAAGGTTGGGGAAATTAATCGAGAATAAAGGAAGACTAATCCGCATAAAGGTGAGCTCCACTGATCATAAGTACGACATACTTAGTAAAAACTCAAGTCTAAAAGGAACGAGAATATTCATAAATGAAGATCTCATTCCAGAAGATCAAGGAAAATTAAGAAAGGAGGTTCAAAAGGTAAAAGAAGCTAGAAAGGAAGGAAAATGGGCAATAATCAGAAATAGAAAAGCCTTTATTCGAGATAGAAACCAAAAGATAGTAATCAATAGCAATTAAACATGCTTCGGATCCTTTCTTGGAATTGTCGGGGCTTCCCATGGAACAAAGGCCCCAAGCCAAGCTGGATTTCAAATGATGTTAATATTATTTTGCTTGTTGAAACTTGGGAGCACGAAGAATCTAAGGTCCCTAATATAGATGGCTTTATGCTATGGTCTACTTGGAACAAGCGATCCTCCCATAGAGGCATTGGGGGAATAGCTTGTTACATTAAGAAGAACATCTCCCCCCATGCTAGGTTTTATGAAAACGACCCTCACAACCAATATAGTTGGATAGAGATTAGAGACATTAATAATAAAAAGTCCTACATAGCAATATGTTATTTCCCCCCCATCAATTCTAACTTCTATAAGAAGAAGAATCTAGATAAAACTAACCTTTACAATGGTTTAGAGAATGATATTTCTAGCCTAAGGAATGACGATAATATCCTTTTAATAGGTGACTTTAATGCTCGAACTTCAAACAACCAAGCTATTATTCTAAGAAATCATTCCAACCCTAATCCTCTTTGGTTAGACGAAGACCGTACTCTGGCTAGTCGGTACAAAAGGAGCTCTGAAGACCTCACGGAAAATTTGTTTGGGTCGGAGCTAGTCAAGCTCTGTAGTGCTCAAGATCTCATAATTTGCAACGGTCTAAAGAAGTGGCCCAATTCCAGCAAGATGACCTGCATCCATGGACTTGGTAGCAGCGTGGTAGACTACATTATTTTTGATCTCCCATTATACAACGAAATAATAAATTTTGACATCTTAAATGGCCACGAGCTTGACTCTGATCATAGGCCTTTACTTATAACTATCAATTTTGTCATGCATAGAGTTCCCACAAAAAATGATACTTACAGCCAAAAGAACTTAATATTTGATAGAAATAAAAATGGTCTCTTTCTAAATGAATTAAAAACTAATTTGCTTCCTTTATCTAGTATAGACAACATAGAAGACCCCTATCATAATTTTACTACAACCCTCTCATATTCTATTAACAAGTTCTCAATTGAAGTTTCAAATAATAAAAGAAATAGCAAAACCAACCCATGGTATGACAAAGATTGTAAAAGTGCGAGGAGAGTAATTAAGGAAGTTGTTGATGAATCTCTTAAGATGTACAAGATAAATATATACAAAGCCCTAACTAAAAGAAAAAAAAGGCAGTACATCCGTCAAAGACAGGAGAATCTCTTACACCTCTCTCAAGTAGCTCCTATGAAATTTTGGAGGCAGATTCTGACTAGGAAGACTAAAGATAATAATAAAATTGCTCGTCACGATTGGAATTCCTATCTTAAAAATCTTTATGAAACTCCAAATTTCATGGATAACTTGAAAACCCTGCTCACAACGAAAGAAGTTTTCTCTTTAGAAGACATTAAGTTTGGGGTTAATCGCCTCGCTAATGGGAAAGCTAAGGATATTCAAGGTTATGAGGCAGAAATCTTAAAAATTGGAGTTCATGTCCTCATCCCCCACATCCACAATCTTTTCAATCAAGCAGTCAAGCATGGTTACATAAACCTTGGACTGAGAGCCTCATTATCCCTATTTTTAAAGGTGGGGATACAAATAACCCCTCTAATTATCGGACAATTATGATCAGCCCTCTCTTAGCCAAGCTATATCGTAGTATTTTGGAAAAGAAGTTAAGCATATGGCTTGAAAGGGAAGGTAAGCGGGCTAAAGGCTAAGCACGTTTCAGAAGGCATCAGTCAACAACAGACCACCACGTTACACTTAGGATCATTATGGAGGAATGTCGTAATGATAAATCCAATTTATTTTGTTGCTTTGTGGACTTTAGAAAGGCTTTCGATACGGTTCCTAAATACAACCTTTGGAATAGATTAGAAGAGCTAAAGGTTCCTTTCGAGTTGAGAGTTGTCACTATAAGGTTATACAAGAATGTAATTGCCAAGCTAAAGAGAAATGAGGGGTGGTCGAAAGATATTAAGTGTAACATCGAAGTTAAACAAGGTTTCCCCCTCTCCCCTACCCTAATTGGCATTTACATCAACAAGCTCAAAGGCTATTTAGAGGAAGCAGGCTGTGATGGCACGATCTTAGCTGGGATAGTCATCATCCTTGTTCTCTATGCTAGCGAGCATGTTCTTTTCGTAAGGTACCCATCTAATCTTCATAAGCAACTCAGGCTTCTTAAGGATTTCTACTCTACCATGGGTATGACTGTTCACACTGACAAAACAAAAGTTATGATTATCAAATCCAAGAAGGAAACTCACGCTAATTTTATGTATGACAATAATAACTTGGAGGAAGTGTATTCTTACAAGTACCTAGGAATTGATATTGATGACAAGCTCAACTGGAACCATAGCATTGAGAAAAGGACTAATGGGGGGTAGAAAGCTTATTTTCGTCTTGAAAATAATTGTAAAACATAAAGCCTTGTAAGGTGGGATAAAAAGAAGTTCCTCTTTGAAACTTTAGTCACTCTTGTTATCTTATATGGCTGTGAGGTTTGGGGTTGCAGCATCTCTAGAGAATCCTGGACAAAGATTGAGCAAATCCATAAGCGTTTTATAACGTATAACCTGAAAATTAAAAGTAATACACCCTATCTTAGTCTCCTTATAGAAGTAGGTCTTTCCCCTATTGAGAGACTAGCTATGATTAGGTTTCTGATGTACAAGTACAAACTCAATAAATAGGCGATCATAGACTTCCTAAGCTAGCTTTAAATTCCAGCCAAAATCAC